>JAAAKL020003945.1:6829-21952 GCA_010016065.2 Carybdea cf. marsupialis auct. non (Linnaeus, 1758) | reverse complement strand
GATCCCAACTTCTACTCTCTTGCGACAGGGCTATTATCCAACCAACTATTGCTGGGCGTGGTCTGGGTTTCCAGGGCTTCGTATTGCCATTTCCCTTAGCCACGCTTCTTAGTATGAGCGGAGACATAGGAATGGAGGTTCTGGGGACCTACACTCGCCTGGGTAGTTGGTTACGATCAGATCTGTCAGGTAGTAAGTCAATCCCGTGCAACCACTTTAAAGGCAGACTTCACTAGTTAAAAGACTATATCTAGGACCCAGGCCCCAAATATTTACTATCAAACACATACAATAGGCACGATCAAATTTTAATAATTCTTTTGTTTTACTTAATGACAACGTGTGTATGTAACATTCTTTTAGGCGTTAGTAGAATACTTAAATTTGGTATCAGTTTCCGCCACTGTATACTTGAAAAAGGTTTATCAACCGAAAGCTTGTAGAGCCTCAGGGCAATTTTAGTGTTTTTATATGTTTTTATTGTCTTTATTATGTAGTTTTTAAGTCTTTCATATATTGATATATTACTATATTCAAAAAAATAGTGTAATTGTGCACAGCAATAAAACTGCACAAAATAGCGAGAATATTTTAGTACTGAAAGGTTTCCAAATTCACTTAAAACCAAAGAAAAGATAGGTGCCGACACATTGTATGGGGATCAGCTCGTGCCCCACCGTTCCCTCAGGAGCCATTCATTGAACTAATGCAGGTGGCGACACGTGGTGTTGAATTCAGCTTAAATAATGAGATGCATCGACGAAATAATAGGGTAAGCATGGGAAGTCCCTTGGGTCCAGCCTTGGGTGATATATTTGTTGGTTTCTATGAAGTTCAGCTTTTTCAATCCTCCCAAGAACCCACCGGTTATTTTCGTTATGTAGGAATGACATTCAGTTTTTAAACATGAGTTTGAGTGAGATAAACTTCTAACGAAGCTCAACAAGTTACATCAGATATTAAATTTCACCTTTGAAAAGGAGGTAAGCAACTCTTACATTCGTTACGTTTTGGTAGAAAAGGATGGCAATAAATTTGTGACCACTTTTTGCAGGAAATCTACATTTTCTGTTTAATACATTTCTTGGACCTCTTTCTGCCCCAAAGTACGCAAGGTAAACCTCACCAAATCTTTAGAAGACCGTGCACTCATGATCTGTTGCAAAGACAAATTACAAGAAATTGATACATTAAAACAGATTTCCCTGTCTAACGGCTATTTTGAAGGTTTCATCGACTTAACCATCAAGGCAAAATTATCGTTCTTTTCCAGTGAGAAACGTTTTGGACTTAAAACTAATCTGGCTTGGTAAAATTTCACTTCGATTTGAAAACCAGGTCAAAAAGACCTTCGAGAAGTGTTGCCGTGCTGTGACCCCATGCGTAGTTTATGCGCAGTAAGAAAGCGTTCTCGACTAACCATAAAGACATTGTGCCTTCCACAAACTACAGCATCCTTGCCTAGTCTTTTTCATGTCAGTGTTAGGTTGCTATGTCGGACGCACGACTTTGAGGCTAGTTGATAGAATTAAGCAGCATACTCCGTCTTGTATTCACCAGGCATCAGCTCCTATAAGAATCAACCACCTCAGGTTTCTAAAACCAAAATTACTGCTACGCAATGTGACTCTGGCATTGGCATTCTGTAGCACCAACTTGAAAACTCAGACTGTGTAAAGTTGCATATTCATCGAGGTTAAACTCTAGAGTGACGTCTTTGTTATCCCATGCCATCCACAAAATCTTGCATTTCCCTTCTATACTATTGACTTGGCACAATGTCTCTTTTGCATAACATCTGATTCTTGTTATCTCATTTGATTTCTATTTTGAAGCGTGAACTCCCCTTCTTTCAATTTTCCACTTGCTTTTTGGTACAAGGTAATGACCTCCTCTGCATTTCTTCAACGTGAAACAAAATCATCGACATAAAAAGACAATTTAACAATAAAGGTAGGGTGAATGTTCTTGTAGGTTTCGGTGTAATACTTGAGCACTACATTTATTATACCTCTTTACAATAATCTCAGAATTATCTCAGACTTGCTGTCTTTAAGCAACAAAAATCTAAAACAATCTCGATCAAGTAGATAAACCCTCAATTTTTAAGAAGCCTTTTCAATATCTCCTATTAAGACATGTCTATTTTCTTTTTAAAAGGAAGGATGTTGGAGGTGGCGCCACATGAAGGCAATCTTGAAGTAAGACTCTAGTCTGTCTGTTTTTGCATGACATCAAATACTAAGCGTACTTTTCTGGTCTCTGCCTGGACTGTAATCACAGCCAGATGTGGAAGATAGAGGGTATTTTCAGGAGGTTCGAGCTCCGTTGCCTACTCTACAATACACGAATATGTAATCCTGCCAACTCTAAGAGGTTGAAGTCCACGGCGGTTTGTCTCGATCTGGTCGTGTAGTGTGCCAAGACGTTTTACATTCCTCTTGCTGAAAACTGGTTATAGTCGTAATAGTTAGAGCATGTGTGCACGTTGAATCTCTTCCAGTTTTACGTTCCTTTTGTTTAACAACTCAACGGCTTTAAGATTGCACGAAGTAAACCAGACATATTTGATTAGAAAGCTTTTCACCAATTCTCTTCAGTTGATCTACATCCGAAATGAAATATTATATAGAGAATCTATTTATCTATCTAAAGATGGAGGATCGTAAACTTAAAAATGACAAATTTAATTGGCTCTTTAGTTACAAAAAAGAAACAAAGAAGCAATGCAACGTGTGGCGTTATAACAGTAAACAACAACAAACTAAAACATAGAGATCTTAAATCCATATTCCTTCTGACGACAAAGATTAGGTTTAATGATTGAGATAAACACAGACTTTAAAACTGCTCAGTGGAACTTAAATTGCCCCCCTTCAGAACAGTAAAACGTTCATAACGAAAATCGTTGATACAGTCCGGTCTGTCAATTAAATATTCTTCAATTGCAGATGCAACATTCCCGGAATTTCCTCTAACAGCGTTCTTCTTTACTATCTTTCGTCATCGAGTCCTCTTTGTATCTCCATTATTGCTTACATACGTCGGAATGTTCCGGCGCACTCTTTTAAGAAGTATTTGAGTAGTCCTGCCTACGTATCATATCATAACTTGAGTCATTGTCATTCCAGAAATGTTACATTGTGCCGGCTCTTGGAGGAACGATCTCAAATAATGTACTGTTATTTGCACCTGCCAAGTTATCGTGATGGTGAATGGCACTTTGAACTTTATCCAAATACTCTTGACATTTTATACACTTCGTCATAAAAATTCCTTGTATTCATTATTATGGTCAAATTGTCGAGGATACTCCTGTCTGCCTGTATTAACTCAGTTAAGCGCTCTCCAAACTCTATTTTAAAATGTTTAAGCTTCCATATACCCATTATCAACTTCTTGTATTCCATTTTTCAAAATGTATTCCACTTGTCCAGCTAAGTGCTAAGTGCTAAGTGGCTCCTTTTGCATGTCGTGCACGATTTTTTCACACTTTCTACTTCTGTTGCTTTCATAGTTTTTAACTCTATTATTAACTTTTCATCGTAATATTGGAGACACTTCTCCGGGTTTGTTGATTTCAGGAAAAATTTAAAACATAGAAACACTTAAAATAATGGTAGCTTCATATTCTTTCACAATATGAACGATCTCTTCCAAAATTTCAGTACGTGGCGTTCTAAGCCTGAATACAACAGATACAGGTCAAATTGACCTCACTGGACTAACACAAAGATGTAGGATTTTCCCAACATTTAGTATTGATATTGGACTTCGATCTATCATATGACTAACAAATCATTATCGCTGCTTCCACGTGCTTCTCTCGTTTTTCTCAAATAAAGTGAGTAAAACACACATTTAACAGAGACACTTTCCTAAAGATTATAAAAGCATCAGTATTAAGCAGATAGATTGACTGCTCGAATGCTTGGGCAAATACCTCAACTGCAAACGTACGAAAGATGTAAGTTGTGCTTCCAGTGAAGACACAGCTGTACTATCGATGTGTCACTATTGTATTAAGTCTACGGCGAACTGTGCCTCTGAGTACATAACTTGATATTTTTAAAAAGCGTTGTAGAGTTAGCAAACACCTTACCAGAGCGGTCACAAGATATCACTCTACTCAAAACATCAAGCTGGCAGACGCCATTTCGTTATAGCGCAATAATCCTGCGGAACGATCTCAAACCATTTCTCAAATATTTTGAAACGATCGACAGACCCAAACGTAAGCTGATGAATGATCTGTTTACCAATGTTTATGAAAGTAGTAGCTTTCGCTTTAGTGGTTTTCTAGGGTTTATTTGTTTATTTGGATTCTTTGTGTATGAAGTTTAATTTTTATTTTAGAAGAGGTAGAATCCTTGACTCTAGAAACTTTTTCTTCTTGTGGAATTCAAAAAAGAAAAGTGCCATTTGGTTGAGTTAACAAAACACCTGCAAATTAGTAACTAGTTTGTATATACATCAAAGCTGTGAAACGAAATTGTAATTAAAACCTCTTTTGATGGTTTAATGGTTTGTTCACCTTAAAATAGATATTTTAAGTACCAAATAGTTTTTTGAAGAGCAGAAGTACTGCTGAGCAGATGGGTCAAACTCTGTAAAGGTGTCTTTAAAAAGGTCAGTTATGGCAAATGATAGATTGATATTATCTTCATCCTATTGGTAAACAGGGAAGGGGGCTTTTCAGCAGTTATCTCTCCAACAAATAACAGTTGTTAAAATTAACTAACACATTTACTTAGCACCTGAGATTATTTTGATTAAAATATTTTAAACCTCGATTCTAGCATGCCCAATACATGGTATTTTTTTGGTTGATGAAGGAGTGCAAATGAATAGGAAATCAGACCCGCCGCCTTTAATATAAGAGGGCTGAAATGGACGAGGTGTATTTTTTAGGCTCACAGTATTTATTACTAGTTTTCTATTATATTTTATTCTTTTCCTTACTATAGTACCAATAGTAGGCTCCATAAATTAATTAACAAAGCGACATATAGTTATTAATTGTATTGTACTACCAGGCATATCCGTTAAACACGATCAAATATATGGTAGCATTTCATTCTTTGAATCATGCACCCTTTTAATGGTCTCTTATAATGAATACAGACCATTATATCTCAAAATGACAGGGATGATAAGCTACAGGCCCATAATATGCGACAAACATTCTATAGTAAACCCTTTCTCTGTCATAATAGCATCTCAACTCTACCAAAGAGCTGGTTTAGCAGTTTACTTTCAATGAAAAACTGTCTGGCTGAGATATTCCTTAAACACACAGATAAGGTGAAAGTAAAACCACCACCAAAGCAATGGCTAATAGAACCCTGACAGTAGTACTAGATTTGTACTCAGAATACATCATTTTGTTGATTGAAAGAGAAGATGGAATTTCAGTATTAAATTCTGAACAGCCTGTAATGGCTCTGACTAGTGCCTTCTTGAACTGATAATGGAATAAAAGATGACATATTTCTGTCAAATGTCTCTGGACGTGGCTAGATCTATATCTATATCTATCGAGTCGTAGGTACAGAAAATGTTAAAAAGTAATAAAAAATCATTCACAGTTGACTCAGAATTCTTGAACTGAAATAAAAGCTGCTTCAACAGGAAGCCTCGACGAGTTCTGTAAAGTAAGAGAAGCAATCTTTCCGAAGTTAAAACTTCCATATGTTTGCCTCGTGTCTCGCCTTCCCGTACATTTTGAATATGGTAAAGGATAATTTTCTCTCTGACTGTGACTGATTTTGTAGAATCCAGCAGCGATTGAAATTTATGAAGAGCTGGATGATCAGTAGGCCTATCTTCTTCTTTATCGTGCCATATCTGCATCCATACTTTGGTGAAATTTGGTGCAACAGTAATCTCTCTCCAAGAAATTTTTGCCCAGAATCTCGATAATTTCTTTCAACTTTCCTAAGAAATATGTGCACGGTTGGCCTCGATTGGCTTTTCTTTTAGCAAACAAGGCAAGTGGCTGAAGGTCATTCTTCCTCATAACGTGTGCCGCAAAGCTAATTTGCTTTGTTTTATCAAATATATTGGCGTCCTTTGAACCTTCGCTTTGTGCAAAACTTTTGTATTGGCAACTCTCTCAGTCCACGATATACGCAGCATTCTTGGAAGGAACCACATCTCAAAAGCTTCTTTCACTTTCACAAGTGTCTTGTTTCGGACCCGTAGGTAAAGACAGGAATCACATAACATTTCAAAACTCGGTGTCGAACTGTTAGAAATAGCTTCCTGTTAGCAAAAATAGCCCCTAGTTTTTGAAATGCAGCTCAGACTAGTTCTATGCGGCATTTAATTTCCTTGTCACACTTTCCGTCACATGTCACGATGCTGCACAGGTAATTGAAATGATCAACTTCCTTTAAACATTTTCCTACAGCCCTAAGCTCATGTTCTTGTGACTGGAGATGACTAGGCATTCTGTTTTCTTCACGTTTAGTTGCATTCTCATCTGCTCACTGGTTTCTGCTACTTACTTAACTAGTTCTGGTAATTTTTCTGATGAATCGTGTCGTTGATGTTGACACTGTTGACTTTGACTTCTCCATCTCATGAATCACTCGAGGGATAACTTCGCTGTAGAGGTTGAAAAGGTCCGGTGACATCACACCCCTCCCTTCCTCCCCTCCTAATCTGAATGTAATCGTTGAGATCATTCTTTACCCTCATTGCTGCTTCCTGTTTCCAGTGCAGACTGACTATTATTCGTAAATCGTTCCAATCAATGTCAATGTCCTTCAATAATTGAACCAATCTGTCATGCAAGACGCGATCAAACGCCTTCTTGTAATCAATCAAACATAAGTTTAAGTCTTTTCCAAGGTTTAATGTCAAATCGAATTTTGTTGATTATAATCCGCAACAAAAATTTAACGACGTGACTCATTAGGCTTATTATCATATGCTTATTACAATCGATAGTACCTTGCACTTTTGGTATTGAGATGAAAAATGGCTTCTTCAACTCACTCAGATACGTCCACTTCCCTAAATCTTATTCAGAATACCGTGCATGATGTCAACTTCAATTTCATCAAAAGCTTTGATCATTTCGATAGTGATATTATTAGGATCAGTCGTTCCTCATTCGTTTACGCTCCTCGACAATTTCCTCCTTACTTATTTCATCGCCGGAATCCAAATTCTCAATATTCAGCTTATCACTTCGGGTGTCGTCAAAAAGTTCCTTAATGTACTCTGTCCAGCATCTTAGGACATCTTTCCTTTCCATCAAGATTGATCCATCGGGTGCTCTGATAGAGCCAGAAGATTCACATAACTTTCGAATTGTAGTTTTGTGTACGTTTTGATAGAAAACTTGTGATTCGCCAGTTAATAACTGTCTCTCCAGCATATTGCATTTCAAATCTAGCCATCTTTCTTTTGCCTGCAGACATACGATTTTAATCTCTCTGTCTAACACACGGTATCATTATCCTTATTTTTGCCCTTCTTCTTTCTTCAATCTTCTGCAGAATTTCTTCGTTCATCCAATGATCGCGATTTTCACTCTCTCGCTTTGGGATACCGTTCTCTGCAATCTATGTTCATCACATCCTTGAAGATTTCAAAAAACTGTTTCACGATGCATATCCTCACCATGAGTTTCAATTTGAGATGCAACGTTGTTAAAAGCTTCAACATATCTCCTTCGAGCCTGAGGTAACTCCAGAGCTCTGAGCTCTTACTTTGGTATTGGTTTGATCTTGTAGGCCTATAGTGGTTACTAAATGTTGGATTCTAACCCTTTGTTTGTATAACCTTATATTCAATGGGAGACTACTTATGTTTTGAGCCCTTTGTACTCTCGTTGCAGTTAGCTCTGCCATATTGAATTTCTTCATAGAAATAGCTACAGTATTCTCTTCTGCTTTGAAAGCTTTTGTTTCTTAGTAATAGCATTAAACACAAAACACATTTTCGGACCTAACATGTTTAAAGAAATGTTTCCTCATTTTTACACTGAAGATGTTATCTATATCCCTGATTTTCTCTTTCAACTTTCCATTTCCCCGTGACAATGCTTCCAACTTCTCTTTCCATCTACCTAATAGCACAAACCCACTTAAACCGTTGTTTCTAAAATAGATATTCCATCATTTGAGATCTGAAAAACGGGCAAGAATTGACTTCAAAACAAAACAATCGTGCACGGCGCCTCTCATGTTATCTTCTTGTGTGTTGAATGCTCTCTTAAGACTGAAACTTTTCTAGCCATGGTCCACAAACACTGCTGCTATAGTAACTGTGTTGGTGACTCGAGATACTTTGACCGGGATGAAATGAAAGATGCCAAGCACATTTTGCGGTTGCTCAGGTAAGACTGTTGACAGTTACTTTATTTTTGTTACTGAGCTTTTTTCAGTAGTGGAAACTTATTGAAAATTGCCACAGTCGATCTGGTGATGTGTGTGTTCGTATGACTTCATATCAAGAGTCACGAGTATATGTGTAAATTACGCAGAGAATCCTTGTCTAATTACTTGTTCATCAATAGGCCTACATTGCTTCTTTCACTCTTGCCCCTTATTGCTCTTGTATTGTGTAGCAATTGAGGGCTTGCTCAGCTTCTCAACGCTGTTAATTTATATCTAACTTAGCAACCAAGTGGTCCTTAATATTGTTGGGGGCTGTAATGCTCACCACGGCCTAAATTTTCTCCTATCTTTTCAATTTAGGCTGAAAAATTCCCCCAGAGAAAACTATCGCCTACAGAGCACTCTCAACCTTCAACCAAGAGTAAGAAGCTGTTAGTTCGTCGATCTGAGTTTCTGCGAGTGTGGGTACTCCTTTTGTCTGTTCTAAAACAGAATGCAATCATACACGCAAAGGTTAAACATTCAAAAGGCACACAGACTTTATCTACCGGAAACAAGAGAGTCAGCACAACAGCTTCAACCTTGCCTTGTCATTTGGTCATTTTCCTGTTGTAGCAAAAACCTACCTTGTGCGTAAAAGTCATGCGATGAATGGAGAACGGTGGAATTGTTTTCCTTGGATGTTATCCGAGGTGTCATATCACCTTTAAATGAGGGGCCGGAAGTTTGTTGCTCAAGAAAATTATCATTGTTAAAATTGATGGATCTTGCACCCTATCCATGGGTGTAAATACTTTAAACTCTTCCGTTAGAATGACATCTTGGGTTCAAATAGTTAAGGTGCTCACTTTTTAACCCTAGCTGGATACATTGATATGGATATAGTAAGGAAGCAAGAGCAACTCGGCGATGCATCCCCTCCCTCCCTTTCTATAGAACGCACAAAGGGTGACCCCTAAACGTACGACTCGGTCGCCAGCACGTACCGCTCATTTTCATACCATCTATCCCATCCCATCAGCTCATCCTTTTTGACTCCTTTGGCCGTCTTCTTCTCCTTTTCTCCATACTTGATGGAGTACATTTTTGGGCGAAGCCATACAAACTCTTCTTAGGGATCTCTTGAAGTTCATTCTTGTACTTCCCTATTAGTTTTCGGTTTTCCAATCAGACTGCAGAGGATGACTCTCCTCATGATATTCAATGCTTGTAAAATCTACATATTGTGGCGTTAAAATATCAGTTTCAATTGAAGAAGTGTGCGAAACATTGCAATAGACATCCACTCATTGTAAGTGACTTAAAAACAACACTATTATTTAGTCTCCCCGATTCCTACAGCAATTTAATTGTAGCTTTAGAGTCTAGAGACGGTACTCTCACTTTGGAATTTGTGATTTCCCGATTGTTACATGGGGAGCAAAAATGTGTGGAAGCTGCCATGCACAAATTGGATATTCAGGAGAAAGATTCAGCTCTGTTTACATCTAAACCGAAGAAAGAGAAGCACAGAAACAAGCCTAAAAGGAAAGGCAAATGCTACAACTGTGGAAAACCAGGTGATTGAACTAGAGAATGTCGAAAACTCCGGAGGAACGATTAGAGTTCGAGCAAGCAGAGGAACGATGTTCCTACAACAACGTTCGCTGAAACTGAACACTCAAGTTTTCTCATACAAGCAGACACACTGGTCCCAAGCTAAGCTTTCTATCAGGATAGTGGCTGTAGGCAGCATATGACGTTTAATAGGCAATGGTTTTCGTCGTATGTGAGGTTTCAAGGCCATAAAAAGCTCGTTTGGGAGACAACTACTGTGTGGAAGCTGAAGGTAAAGGCGTTTTTGGTTGAGTGTGAATATAGGGGACCGTTGCTTGTCGACTCAGTTGTTGCCATTGATGGTAGATAAATGTCATGTCTTGAGTCGTAGTCTGTTTCGGAGCTACATTTCGAGAGATACTTCTCCCATCTTCAGGCTGTTGGACTTTCAACTGTGGGCAATGACATAGGAGTCCATCATTTCTTTATCGACTGGTCTTCCATCTCTTTTCTGTTATGTGAGTACCCTATGTCCTAGTGCTGTTTGCTCAAGACATTCAGTATGCTCCTTAAAGTATGCTTTCCTTCGTTACAAACGTGGGCAACTTTTTGGCTTCCGTAAGAAACTGTCTCATAATTCTGATAAGACTTTTTTCATGGCACCATCAAGGTTGGAAGAGTACGACATGATTTGCTACGGTATGACCTCGGGGGATGTGCCCAGTAAGTTTTTTTCCCCAAATTAACCAATTTTCCAATGTCAGAATGGCGACAATAAAAATGTTGAGGTGCAGAATTATACTTGAAAGTACCGCTTGACGATTGAAGAGTTTAGTGGTAGAGATTGATAGTGGTCACCGAGTGAAATACCAATCACCAAATGACTGTCGTCATAGGGAAAAGTACTGCCTTCTCTTTGCTTGCGAAGGTTGTTCAGGAATTGGTCATTCCTATTATGTCTTTTTTTGTCTGCACATTCTGATTTGTTTTCTTGTCATTTGTAACTACGGATATCAACGAGTCTTTTACATTCATCACTTCTCTTACCCAATTCCTGCTTCCTCTTTTTCTCATCCTCCCTCTCTCACGACAATATTCGATGTCAAACGCTTGTTCAAAAGGTCTAATCTCTCGCTTGTCCCCTACTACCTATCAACGGTTCATATTCCAGTTCGTGCGTGCCCCCATGTTCTTCTATCCCCGTCATCTTAAAATGGCTAGGGTCCCTTCTGTCGACAGAACTGATGCCAACATTTCCTTCTCTATTATTCTGAAGAAGACTTTCTTCAGCTACGTTCGTTATCAAACCTAGAAATACTGAAACTTTGCTTAACCAATGAGGTAACATCAAATACAAGACGTCATTAAACCTTTGACGTATCAGAAGTGAAAGTGGAAAATGCCTTAATGTTTTGATGCCCAAAACTGAGCCAACTGAGCAAACTGAGTATGATGGCTGCAACGGCGAATAAAATATTTAAAGTAGCATCACTAATGTGGCCACAGGACTGCATTGGAAACGGCAGTCAGTAGCAAGCGCTGCAAACGCTTGGAATATGAAGTTGCAGATTGCAGATCATGAAAACACGTGAACCTGAACAAGAGGCCTACCTCTCGTCCCTGAGTTCAGTGAGTATGGAGTGAACATTTGTTGTTACCTCAAACGGTAATGGCCATATACAGATCTTCCAATTTGTTGATTCAAAATAGGTGTTACGAAGATGTTATTATGCAAATTCGTCTCTATTGTTTGCATCCTATAAAATGACTTGTAAATCAGTATGTGGATGAATTGTTTATGGAATATTAGAAGAGAGAGCTTCTTGATATTCATAAATAATGAAGAAATGTACAGCACGAGTTACTTTATTCAGCACTCTTTGATATCTCCGTGTCGAGTCTATCATTTCCACAACAAAAAGGACAACGTTGAACAGAGAGGACTGAGAGAGTGTGGTGGGTAGATTACTAGAAGCTTTTGTGTTAACCCTGGTAAGCCTCCTGAAGGTTCGACGCTGGTTGTCTATTAATAAAAGGTTGGTTTAGTAGTTGCAAGTAGAAATGGAAATTTCTAGGCCAATTGGAAAACTTATTAACTTTCAAAGTGGTTGATTCTTATTTGGCTAATGATATAACCTCAACTGGACTGTCTCATCTTGGATCACAAAACGGACAGGCTAGTAGTGATTGAAAATGGTCACCGATGTAGAACCACATCCTGTATTGTGACCGCATCAACTATTGTGGAGGACGTGGAAACATCAGGATTATCATTGATTATTGTGAACAGTTTAAGCTTACTTGCAGCATGTATGTTCTTACTCCGCTCCATCATATTCACAAGTTCTACTTGTTTTGCATGGAGATGCAAATTCATTCTTCTAAATCTTCGTTTCCTGTATTCGCCAAGTATCAGCTCCCACAAGAAACAGCTACCTCGGATACAAAAACCAAAAGCCAAAAACACAACTACGGGAACTGAATGGTTAAAATAACACCTATTTGGCAGTCAGAGTTTTGATGGGCTTCTTTGAAAATATAGTTAGGTATTAGTTTCAATCCTTCTTCTTCCAGTTCTATTCTGACATTTTTGTATTCTGACGAGCTTTAGACTATTAAAGCTTCTCAGTTCAAAATTGTTTCGCAACTTCGTGTAACGTTAATGCTCTGTACAATAAGCAAACTTCTATTTAGATACTAGCTTCTTGGTTAAGGGGCATCTTTCACAGAGTTATAGTTTCATTCTATGTACTCCCTAAGACTACCTTAATTTCATTTTCCTAACAAAGCTTTTAATTGACTGTTACGAAAAACGGTAAAGCCCTAGCAAAAATTATAGTACTTTCGTTACGTATGTCTACACACTGTGAGAAACGCCACACTTACAGACGTACCATATAAAATCAACGATTTTATCAATTTTCATCCTTTGTTAATCTAAGTGTCTTCTTCTTGTAAGCTTGCCATCTTTGTACAAAAATTTCCCGTCTCAACTATACACAACTTGCATTGACTTCCTTTCAGCTTTCAAACAAAGTAGTGACCTCTCATGGAAGGCAAGTATCTGCACATCTACCACAGATATCAAGCCGCCGTTTTCGATAACTCATTTCTGGATAAATGATGATCTTCTAAAATGAACATTGGTGGAAGACGCGAAAAGTTTCAATGTATAAATAAAGTGCATATTTTAAACATAGTCTGATAAACTTGTTATTGTTTTGTAAATTCCTTTGCTTTTCTCACAGGGTATGACATCAATATATGTATTGCAGAGATGATGAAACACATAATATTATTTCATAATCTCTGATGTATTGCCTACTAAACATAATAATATTTCACTAAACATAATAATACTACTAACAATACTAAACATAATAATATTTCATAATCTCTGATGTATTGCCTACTAAACATGTTGTAAAAACGAAATACTTCTATCACATTGAATACATGCCTTACGAATCAAATATCAACGAATTGCTATTCGGTACACAAGTACTACGGAGATACAGGTTCTTCAATTTAACCTTTCAAACATTCCTGATGCAAAACAACAATAATTACCATTTGTCGTCTCTTTTATGAAATATGTTAATAGCGAGTGAAGTTTTAGGGACATGTGTTACTCCATATATCAGAGGCCATTCTTTACACACTAACAACGAAAATTCCTGTCACAATCAAAATTAACCAATTTACAATGATCTCTTGAATCATAAATACTTTATATGACAAGGTCATACTAAAAACTACAAAGCAAACTTATGTCTTTGGACGTGTGGGCACAAATACGTGGTGTGGGTATCCTGCCAAGAGACGATGTTCATGCATCCCAACATATAAAATGTTCTTTGCTGGAGTTTAAATTCGAGGTTTGAACCCCATGAAGGGCATTAGTAGACATAAACAATTAACGACAGCAAACATTCACAAAGAAGAAAGGATTGGCTTTCCTTCTGTTACACCAGAAAGAGGGGTATGTTTGCACCACCCTCCTTACAGACAACAAATGATTGTTACTAGTGCCCATTACAATGGACGTCAATGGTAAATGCTGTTGCTCCTAATGTGTCGATATTACCTTCACTAAGTTTTGAAATATTTACTCTTTCATGTCATCAATGAAGAATTCTACGTTTAACGGTATGTTAGAAAAAGAAAGCCCAATAAAAAAGAAAGTTAGGTTTTTGCATACAAATGTGACTTCTAAAATGAACAATCAACCCTTGTTATTAATTTCCAACGTAGGACTGTAGATTACTTCAATCTCCTACAGAGTTACGCCATTACCTTGATATTAGAAGAACATAGCACGTTAAACGGTACTTTATGTCCTTATAAGGGGGCCTGCAGAACATGAATCCAGCCTGCACATTCTTCAAGAACAGATTTCTTTCTCCTGATCGACCTTGTACTGAAAGGAAAAGAAAGGTTTCGTGGAAGGATTTGTGAAAGCTTGAGCCTTATTTACATAGCAACAATGTCCCATCTCTCACTTACATCTTTTAATCGACAAAATTCCTCTAGTTGTTTTCAGAGATAACCAAATCGGCTCGTTGGTTGTCCTTTTCATCTTGTGTTTGTCGGACACAAATACGACTAAAGTCAGAGTTGGTAGAGGGCATGCATACATGAGGCCAGGAAGCAAAAGCATACATTTAGGGACGTCATTGAAAATTGCTACTTACAGAAAGTACAAATAGTGATGACAGCAGGTTCATTAGACTTTGTCTTCTGATCTTGTGCACTAAAACAGCATGAAACTAAGACATTTCAATTGCTTTGCCCATATGGTACGGATATCAGGAACTGTTGTGACCTTAAGGGGGATAAATTTTGATCGAAAAAAGGTAACAAATTTCAGGAAATAGGAAAGAAAAGGAGCCATCAGTTGACAAATGTGAAACACTAGTAAAAACGAATGTACCATTGTAACCTTCCATTTATCCTTCCAGGCCCCTCGCCCTAGAAGTCGTTGGTTACGCCAAAATACTAAAGCTTACTTTCTCGAAAATAGTAAATGTTTTTTTCCCCACACCTGGTAAAGGTTTGAACGCTGGACTCGGAACCTGTAAGCAGAGTGAGTCACCTTTCTCTGTTAGTTGTCATGATGATGTTGTTTAAGAAATGAAGGCAAATATACGCTCTTTTATAAAATGCGTAGCCAAGGGGGGGGGGGGGGGGGGGGGGGGGAAAAAGGGAAAAAAAAAAAGGGGGGAAAGGGTAAAAC
>JAAAKL020003944.1:0-21954 GCA_010016065.2 Carybdea cf. marsupialis auct. non (Linnaeus, 1758) | reverse complement strand
ACATTTCTTATCAATACCCGATAAAGCTAGTCCTTCTATAAGAAGGTACGCTCGTCACACAGGCTCTTTCTGTCTATCGATCTGTCTGTCTGTCCAGTGCGTATCCATCCGTTTATCTGCGTACTTGTCTGCAGGCATGCAAAATAGCGTGTACCTCTGACCCTTAAAAGTTTCTCCTACGATACAGCAAGGCCTTCCACGTTCTCTGAGCTTTTTCAGTCCATAGCAAATTCATTCATTCTTTTCCAGTCATCTTTCTGATGTCGGCTTACAGTTCTTCGCCTCCCCTACTACCAAATTTACAATTGTCAGTTCAACTCTGTCTTATCCTTCATTCTGCTAATGGGGCCAACTGTTGTCGCAGTTTTAAAATCTCATGAATTGTGGCATCATTTCTCTAAAAATTGCACTCATTTCCTTGCAAGTAGGATCGATCGCAAGAAATACAAACTCGTGTACGCATCGAGACAGTACCCCCTTTCTATTTTTAGGATATACGACTGACTCTTTACAATGTACAACACCATCGCTCTAGGAATTGACTAATCAATGTTTTAAGAATTCGTCTTTCATGCTTGAAACATTTGCATGACACGACAAGATAAAACGTGGCAAACAGACCTTATCGTGAAGCTGTGCTATTGAAAACGTGACGGAGTTCAATCTTTTCATAGCAGCCATTTCAGAGCATCGTTCGTTCCTATCATAAATGGAATGGGCTTTTCTCGAGGAACAAGCTGCAATACAAGAACATTCTCTGCTAATGAATGCCATGTAAAAATATCAATGCTAGCTGCCAAGTCTCCCAGCACACTACATTTAATCAACTACATCATCCACGAAATATGGAAACGCATTTCATAGACTTACTTGTATAGTCCTAACATTATCAGCAACTTTGTACTGATAAGATCACTTAACAATCATGAATTACTGTTACCAATCTCTATCTTGTATGGATACTTGCTCACTTCAAACGCAGCTCTGTATGTTAAAGCTGGGGAGGTCATTAGTAGTGATCCCTCGAAAATCTGTATCTAAAAGCTCAATGTTTCGCACCGATTTTGGAATTGCAAGGGGTTTCCGTAACAGGCTGTTCTCTGTCTAAACTTTCATAAAAAAAGGAAACTGTAACAACAGGGAGAGTGGGACGTTTAATATGAAGACTCATTAGAAATCCAATGGAACTACGCATCTATCTGCCTTGTCTACAACAGGGATGGTCTTTGCTACTGATAAAGATTGACAAAGATTGACAAGGTCAAGTCTTTTAATACTCTTCTGATTTTCGTCTCTAATTCATCTCTGTCCATGTATATTTACATGTTTTGCCGTCTCTTTGTTGGTTATATTGTTGTCTTTTAAAAGAAGTTATGTCGCCGTCGAAAATCGAAATAACAACCAGCTGGAACTTCTATGAAGTCGGAAGATCACTTCACAAGAGTAGGCGGGTAGTACATGAATACGAACAATTCCTACATAGCCGAATCTAACGCTAGGCTTGTCAGATTTCTTCGTCTCTTCTAATAATATTGGGCTACCCTGGGGATAGTATCTAACCTACTTAACTCGCTATTCTATCCTATACTCCCCTTCATGACATTATGCATAATTCTACATAATTATCCAATACTAAACTTCGACACTTCACTACTTTCAAAATGGATGTACATAAACAAATCAAGGAGCTACAAACATTACACCTCGACACTGCAATTCTGCTTAATAAGACGTGCTTTCCACTCGATCTCTAAATAATCCATCACAATTGCAGCTAATTTTCATCACGTAAAACGTCGAGATGGCAACATCATCACAGTGGCACTTACAACATACATTATACATTGGCTTGTACTCTGAAGACACGTTATGATCAGATTGCAAATTGTTACCTGTTCTCCTTCATTTCTGATTACTCCGGTTTTGAACATAGCGGTAATTATAACAATCAATAACTGCCGCAAGACAGATATTACCTGCAATATAGGAGACTTAATTTTAAATCCTGCAAAGCCTCCCGTAAGTCTTATACTCCTCCGAAAATCCTCCTTTCTATCTCATTCCTCCCCAGGGCTCCAAAATATTTCGATACCCAAATTCCTCAGCGGTATGAAGGACGCATGGCTAAGAAACAACACATGGTGCCAATGTGTTGTTTTATGCCGATTTTCATAAAATGAATAATCAAGAATAGAAGACAATATAACAAGGGGAATATCATAGCTGTGACGAAGCGTAATCATGGTAATTGCTTTTATATTGCTTCAAAATCTTCAAATTCGTTTTATCATATTACAAAATGTTCGATTCCTCAGATGAGATAACTGGATTGAATCTGCGTTTAGAACTGTCTTTGGTTTATAATTTGTAGTATTTGGAGTATTTGGAGTATTCGTAGTATTTGGAGTATTTGTAGTATTTGGGGTATTTGGAGTAGTTGGCTAGCTCATGGTCAATTTGATAAATAACACAATAGGACGGAATTTGGTAGTATACGAGGATTTCGAGATTAGGGATAGTATTTTTTATTCGCCTTATCTTCAATTTTAAGATCAAAATGTGCCAAAAAATCTGATCCTATACTATTAATAGTAAAAGAAGACCTTCTATCAAGACGAGAGGTTGTAAAATAACAATTTTTGAAAAGGTACTCGAGAAAAAGAAATATAGCGTGACCTACGCATTAAAAGCGTGTGCTCTACCACCAACTAAACGAAGTGAAGCCAGTTGATAAAATGATTTGTTTCTCTACTCGTCACATGTACTTCCGGTCCTCCAAATGGGTACATTCATATCCAGGTCTCCAATTTTGAAGATCATCCTTTCTGCCCCAAGCGACATGAACATAGAGGGACTGCTAACCACTCACTATTCTGTTCGAAGCTCATTGAACGTTGGAAAGTATTATAGAGAAAAAAGGACTTTAAATGGAAAGATTACTAAAAAAGAGAAGATATGTTGCTTACGGAATACGAAATTAAAATGTTTTCAATGTTAAATTGTTTTATGGCGTTTGAACAAAATGTGAGCGCCAATTGACTTCAATGCAGAAGGACTGCTTCACGGATAATGCATAGATTTAGTTGCTGCGTGACGTCATTATCAAGGTAAGGGAGTTACTAGACAGCAGCCAGACCTAAACAATCAAAAATCACATACTCCTCACAGATTCTAAACATAAAGATAAGGAAGACTGAGAAGCGTTGTGTATGACCTAACGAATTCTTCATCCTTTGAAAACTCTTTATGAAACTTGCAATTTGCTGTATTGATTATATGTGTGATATCTGTGGCCGTCACGTCAAGTTTGTTACAAATTGGAAAACAGATCAAAGTCCTTGCTGATCAAATGACGTAGTAGTCGCATCTGAGTGCATGTTTACGAGACTCATAGGCTGAGATACCGTTAGAGAGTCCTTTCCAAATTCAAATTACGATAGATTCTAAACAGATATTAACGGTAACATTTCCTTATTCAAAGGATACATATCGTAACAAATCAATATCGTCAAAGCCGCTTAAAGAGGAAGGCGAATTGAATTTTGGGTGAAATGAGCATGTTACAACTAAAGCCAAATACGGATTGAATGTACACAAGATAAGCAATCAATAAATTATTATTTGGTTTTACAGACCGACGCCAATAATGCTGTAACTTGTCCAAGTTTTGACTTAAATAAATGACAAAACAATGTTGTCCTCAAGCTTATCTGCCTCTTAAGAACAGAAAATCTCCTACTGTCTTAAGAGTTGAAAATGAAGATGCCAAATTGGTAAAAGATGCACTTAGTTAAGAAGCTATAGTGATCTACTACGAGAATACACTTTCACCGAATTATAACGTAGTGCATGGCTACGTTGTGGGCACTCTTTTCTACTCATAAACTCTTACGATGGCCAAGTGAAGATAGGAGTTACGTCTCTGGGTTGCAAAAATTTGAAATTCAATGTGAGTAAGCTGTCACATGTGCCGCGGTATCTGTCGTTGACATCGTCGCATACTTTATTTGTAGAGCAGATACTACAAATTATAAAGAACAAGTAAACGTGGCCTTCAGGGCTTTTAGAAGAGGAGAGAAACCATTTTGATTTGAATGAGTTTTTCTTGATCTGCGAGACAGGCTAAAAAGCAAAGGGGTATTCTGTGTAAAATATCCTTGTAAGTTTATATACAATGCACTACTCTGACTCCTTGATAGTACGACGGATACTCCTCCCAAAGCTGGTCCATAGTTTTCTGCGAATTGGTGTCTGTAGAAAACTTGCGTACGTGTAAATTACAAATCAAACTAGTATTAACCTGTATCGGGCAAACCAGTGACACAGTATTTTTCTCTCTCTCCTTTAAAAAAAATGTGTTTTTTCTGATCTATTTATGACACTCCAATGTCATCTCTCTTTGACTGAATGATGATAATAAAACGTTTGCTCTCAGAGCAAGGCTAGAGTAATCTGACTGCGCATATATTGTCGTCAAAATATCAAGGAATTTTCTCATTTCGACAATCGATATTTTGGTCATCTCATACATCGGGGTCCCAGGATCCATCTCTATGCAGTCAATCAATCAATCAATCAATCAATCAATCAATCAACCAATAGCTGCGCTGTACGCGATAAGTTTCTCTTGAGATTATATATCCACCGGTTGATAGTGTCTGCCTTAGTACTGTGCCTGTCTGTCTGCCTGTCTGTCATTCTATATTGTTCTGTTTAGTTTGTTAAGCTCTACAAAATTAAACGGTTATCGCAATTCGAAAACTTCGATGCGTAGGAACTTGAAATTTCTCGTTCAGGAATTAGATCGACCAATATGACCGATTTGCAATCTTATTTTTCTGGATGGTTTCAGCTCTTGATTTTCGTCACTTCTACTGTCTTTGGACGTCCTTCCTTCACTTGCCCTAGGTGCAACCATAGCAATTGAATCAGGAAAACCTTAATTTTCGATTCTGTTTTGAATGTAAAAGATCCATGGTACCACCTTCACATCTCTTGGACTTAGTCACAGCTTTCACATAACAGTGCTTCGTGCAGGTGTTTTAAGAGTAGAAGAACAGCACGATGAGTGCAAACATTTCGCGACCTACAAATGGTGAATAATTCCTTCGATAGCGACCTTTAAGATATAAATTGCCAGGTACTAGGACGAAACTAAAATGCAATAAGAACTTTACGCATGTTTCCTAGTTGGTGTAAGGTGGGTTTGCTTGGGGAACTGGACGCTTCAGCAACATGAATCCACTAAGTATTGAACTCTTCCGCAGTAGAACTGAAATCAGAACAGATTTAGGTACTCAGCTGGACCTTTATGCAGCAATACTACACTATTTGTAAGTAGTCTATCTCTCATACGTTGCCATGGGATTACACCCTATGATAAGATGAAACCTAAAAACAGTATTTAATACGCAGCAAGAAACGGAGCTTTTAGCTGTTGCTCACACTTCGTTCTCTGGGCCACATTTAATATGTGGAAGTAAAAACAGGTCGCTCGTACATTAATAATAAAGACCTGGATAAGCAAAATGTTTTACTTGACTACTCAACAGACAAAATCTGACATGATAGGAAACATGTATTTTTTAGCACAGTTGTTTTTCAAGATCAGCTTTTACAAATTGTTTGTGAAAAATTGAAAGAGCACTCTTTTTAGCATGGGAAGCCTCAACACTTCCCTCAGTTAAAATCGTTACGAAAGTCTGCTTATGTGAAGGCTTGTTTCCTGCGGGTCATGCGGCAAAACCGTTTGCAAAGGCTGCAAGACAATGAATGATTACCATGAAGGAGGAGGCATGATAACGATGATGATCAGATAATGCTGCTATTAAAACAATGATGATGATGATGATGATGATAATGATGATGATGATGATGATGATAACGATGACAATAATAAGGATAATAATGATAATGATAATGATGATGATGATGATGATGATGATAATGATAATGATGATAATGGTGATGATACAGATGATGTTTATGGCAATGATGAAGAAGAAGATGATGATGATGAAGATGAAGATGACGATGAAGATGATCATGATGATGATGATCATGATGATGATCATGATGATGATCATGATCATGATAATATTAGTGATGGTGGTGATAATAAAGATGCAAGCTCCTTCAAGTTTTATTTCAATACTATTCCGATGTTGGCCAACATCAATTTCCTTTATTACGATAATGCGGGTGGCAGATCTTTATCAAGCAGAACAAAAAAATGAAACTATGGAATGCATTTCACACCAGACTATGAATGGTAAGCAATGCCCTAGATTATCAATGAAATTGTGATTATAAGGTAACAATATCCATATAACTGAAGTTGAAAGATGGTGCTATGTTGAAAGATGAAGTATGTGGTTCTATTACAAACAAAGACATGTCTCCATCGCAGCACAGTTGACTCCCTATATCTTCCTCAAGGCAAGCTCACATGCTTCCAAGACTTAACGATTGCTTTGGCGATAACAATATATAAACGCAATCTTTGATCGGGATTTACGATAGGAAATGTAATAATAAGGCTTTGGCTCACAGTTCACCATCTGGGTCACTTTGCTCTCTACAGAAAAAGACGCAAGAGGCTCGTGAAATATCTACTCCAAAAAATCACGTCAGCAAGGTACAGACTCTCATAAACTGGACGAGGAAAGGCCACGGCAAACTAAATTTCAGATCCACTCAAACACAAGAATGAAAAAAAACTAGCTAAACTACACTACACTATCTTTGAGCCGAGAATTACCCAAATATTGTACCGCGGTTACTCGAATTCTTTGGGTATAACGAAAAGAATAAGAAATGAACAGTGAAACTACTTTATGTAAGTGTTCTTCAGTCGTATGACACGCTTAGCAATGAGCGACAGGTAACATATTGTCCCACTAAAGCTTGACCTAGTGAAAGTTCCAAGTTCCATACAAGCATTACAATGTCTACAGACCTTCAATTGGGAAATAAAAGGATCTGTACACAGAGAAAGCGGCTTTGAAGGTAAATGAACATCAACCTTAGGAAACTCTGCTTTACGTTTATCTTAGGATTGTATCTTTTTTAGTCTGTTGTCATGCTAAAGAAAAGAAAACAATGGTACTGTCTGGGTTTAAGCTAGTGTGTCACAGACGATTCGTATCCCCCCAAACTCTTCAAATCATAAAATAGATATATAAATAGCAAAGAAATACTTTGTAAGTTTATGCTCAAAGGTCTTTACACGAAAATGTACTTTGAAAAGCGCATAAAAAACAAGTACAGTCATTTATACACGATTTTGCCAAACTTTAATACCGCGATGTTTTCATTTTCTATGCAGAAAAATGCTGGTCTGCAATTTTTCTACATCATAAGCAAAACATAGCATTATTAACCGCAAACGGCACGGCATGTGTGCCTTACTATATCTCGTGATGCTTTACAACCTTAATAATGGCACAATCAAGATACAGCCTTCCCACATACGTCTCCAAAATGAAAACGATCCAATGGTATTTATTGATAACTGATAAGAATAAAATTCTTTAATAAGTGACTAAATAACAGCTTAAATATCGATCAAATTGTCACGCTGGGGTCAAAATGAGTCAAAGAACATGTGTCATGAATCTGTTGTAGTCAGTTCGGCAGATAATTTGAAGTTACTGCAAGTAACAAAGACTGTTGGCCGCATGACAAAACGTCGATTTCCAGGAGACGCGTCTATCAAATGGATTATTAAGTACAAACCTTATTTCAAGATGCAGTGGTTTGGCTACCAAATTGAACCCGTTCCTTCAAAATCTACTATTCCTCCTTAAACGAGAATCAAAAATCGTTCATTCAGTCGTAGTTTGTAGAAAGAGCTATACTTATCGATTGTTTGTTCCTCCGCTTTATACATTGTAATTCATGGAAAGTAACAGTTAGCTGCACTACATGTACTTAGCCAATTATAATCCAGTTAAAGTAGCGAAATATGTAATCGTACCTGTACTTTACCTACGAGCGGGAAACATCTGCGATCAAAACAAATTGCGAGGATAAGGGGTAAATATTTCACATTAGCATATAGAAAGTACCTCGTGTCCATCCCATCATTGCCAAGAATTATTGAGTGCGTGACACAGGAGCGGTCTTAATGTAATTCTCCTTAGCTTCTTTACAGAAATACGTGTAAAATTCACAAAGTACAAAATACCATTCTATGGGAACTTCAAAAACACGTTTAAAAATAAATGAGGCTATAAGCTTAAAATTGTGAAGAACTATAAAATTTTCTTTAAAATGACCCTTTTGTACTGTGATTTGTATATCTTATAATAAGAAATCTTAATGAAGTTGATATAATTCTTGAGAATGTTCTCAGCCAGTTGACTTTGGCTTTGAATCTCTCAAGGTATGTCCAGCAATAAATTGGAAAAGAATGGCGGGTGCTGTTGATCATGAAACATATATCGCCGGATAGTTCACAAAACCAAGACAACATCATTATCTGATAAGCAAATTCTCTTTCTGACCACTCATTCAGAGCTGTGGTAAATCACCATTGATTGTTCAGCACACGCTTCCAGCAGTTGGACTTGCACACTCCAGTGCTCTTGTTGTACATTGCTGGGCAACCATTTTAGCTCAAGGGTCAAACAAACAGAGCGAATGTTCTTGTGCTCTCCAACTCCTTTCAAAGAATCAAATAAGCGTCCAAAAGATAAGGCATAAAGGATGTACTCCACCAGCAAGTCAATGATATTCATACAGATCCAAATTACTCGGCAAAGAAGATAAGCAAATTTTCCTTTGTATTTTTCACTCTCACTTTCGGGTTGCCATTTTTCAAGGGCTGCTTATTTACTATTTAGTAAATTAAAAGTAAAAGACAGGACCTATTACACATAATGTACCATAATGTATGGGGCATATGATATTGACATGTTGAAAACTTCATGTTTCACAAAACAAGTGGAAGCAAATAAACAAGATAACTCGACAACAAAATGTCTAGAAAAGTGGACGTTGCTTCCAAATGGCTCATATTCCCAAGCAACAGTTTCTTCAAAGAGAACAAGTCGTAAAGCTACTGTTGCAATATAGCCTTCAACTGTATGGTTTTATACGATTTTCATACAGAGTTTTGTTCAAGGGTTTAATTTCCGGTACCCTTTTACGACGATTCTCCCGACTTGACGTAGATCGCTGCGTTGTGGTCGACAGTTGCCAAAACCTTGTTTTCATCAAGGAACCACGAAAAAGGGTGGAAGTAACAGGTGGATGTTAAATTCATAAATTTACCAAGTTTATGATTGGCACGAGTACGAGTCTTAGATGAGAGACACCTGTTGTACGAAAATATTTGGTTTCTGGAATACGTTAAAAAACTTAACAGCGAACGACTATCGGGTATCTGTGTGCTTGCTTGCAAAACAAACTCGTCGAGATCGCTATGTAATCCCTTTCGGCTTTAGAGGCAACTGCCAATCCTTCACAGAAACACAGAAACACAGGTAAGACTTGCATGGCTGATTCAGAGAAAGCAAAACTTTGGGCTTCTAAAATGTCATGCATTCATCACTGGGTCTGATTTAGTATGACACTCTGCATAAACGGTGGTAATGAAGAATAAAATTGGTGTAACAGAAATGGCGTATGTATCAATGGAACAAGTAAAAGTTAACACATGTTTCCTTCTGTCCCTACTCGAAAGATCACTTCCAAGGTTTGTAATCGAACGAACAACCGATAACTGATAAGCAATAGCCGATAAACGATAGTAATCTGCCTTTCCATTCACTGAATCTGAGAAGAGGTCTGACCGTTCTAGGGCCCTTATAGGTTCACTTTCTGGTAATTTAGATTCATGTTTTTAAGGAGACGCTTAATGATAGGAGATGGTGTGCCAGAACACGAAGGACAGAAGCAGTAAACTTTTTATATTTATCTGTGGTTATCAGTTCAAATGCCTCACATGAAAACGCAGTAGTTCGGACTGAAAAACTTATGAAGGAAGTAGAAAAAGGAGAGATGACTCCTAAATAAACGGATAGCAGGAACTGATCAACTACAAAATAAGGCCCTGAAAGGTGTATCGCTGTGTACGAGTAACGAGGAACGTCTGGCATGAACGTGTCGTTTTGCCATGCTGGGAAATCGAAGTCAAAACCAGGCATCAGCTTGAGGCAGTTCATCAATCTCCCTTTGTTATTTGACGTTGCTCTACAGAAATATGTCAAAAGGTAAATTTGTAACGTAGGAAATATAGTCAACCAATAAATTTCTAAAGTAGAACTAAAGAATTCGCCGATGTAACAATGGACAACAGACTATCTTTTTATTAATTGATCACTTACAGGT
Source organism: Carybdea cf. marsupialis auct. non (Linnaeus, 1758) (assembly GCA_010016065.2). Lineage (NCBI taxonomy): Eukaryota > Metazoa > Cnidaria > Cubozoa > Carybdeida > Carybdeidae > Carybdea > Carybdea cf. marsupialis auct. non (Linnaeus, 1758). The sequence continues at coordinate 11,619 of JAAAKL020003944.1, read as the reverse complement.
TAAAATAAAAAAATCAGTGTCCACTTGCAGATTCCAGTTTTAATGTTATTGATAATTCTGCCGTTTAAAGTGTTCTATTGCCATAGCATAGCCGAAATGGGATGTATGTTTAAACGACATTAGAACCCATAACGATAACAAATCATACCAATACGGTTGCAATCCTTGAATCACAAACAGCGGATATGTTTTGGAATAATCCTGAAGAGATAAACGGTATGTCGCTAACAGGGTTCGAACCAGGCACCCACACATTAGTTGCGCGCGCTCTTCCAACTGAGTTCGGTGAAACCGGAGTATAACACACTACTCTATCTCTCTAGTGACCAAACCAACTCGTAATCCTCTACTGGTGAGCATCAACATCCTTGCACTCGAGTATTTTTTGATTATTTGTTCTGCATACAAAATTAAATAATTTGTAATTTTTAAAATCTCTAGTGGATTCCACGATGGTATTTGTTGATGTAATGGTTTCTATCAAAGTTTTTTATAGCTGACGTGGGTCCTGGTAATGTTTATTGTCGGCCTTTTTGTGGGAAGACTTTAAATTACGCTCAGGGTCTAAAGGTTACAGATTTCATCTGCAGCATGCTGCTTCAAATGTCTAAGAACTATCGTTGTTAAATCTTCAAGGGACGTATAAAATGACGCCTGCGGTCGAGAACTACAGTTTGTTAACTCGTCTAACAATGAGCGACTGTGTTTGACCTACTTTCGACAGTAACACGTTGCAATGATATTGTTTCTACGACTTCTCGCTGTAAGAATGTTCTGTTGCTACGCTTTGTGACTGTTGACCTGACACTCAAAGATCTCGTTGGCCATAATTCCAAGCTGACATGTTGAAAGAGGATCAGCTATTATGGCTATGCTTTTGGAGTATTCGAGCAGGAGGTCTTGCGTGTTTGTTTCCAAGCATCTCCGACATCTTGACGTGACCTTTTCCTCACATGTATAAGTAAAGGAAAACCCCCATACTATACAAACAAGTGCAAAAGGTCATTTAAAGATATTGGGTTGTAAATCAAGAACGATATTTGGGTCGTTTGACTGAACTTTGTTCCTGTAAATTCTAAAGCTGGAATGGACAGACCCAGGAAATATCCTAAATACACATCCAAAAAATGATTCAAGTCATGCTTTTAGACTCTCTAGTGATACTGATAAAAAATTGCAGGTAGGGTATTCAAAAATAATTGATGAATTTAATCCACTTTGGTATTATCTCTTCTGCAACAACATCGGAGCTCAAACCCCAAGCAAAACACTGCTTTTCGAAGTCTGCGATGCACATGCAAATCGAAAATTTAAAGCAGGGAAACTAAACTCAAAATTTACAAGTGCCATGCTGCATGGCTTGGAGTATTGCAACGTTCTGAAAACAGGGTTGGCGCATTCCATAGCATGTGCCTTCGGAGAATATGCAATATCTATAGGCCCGAAATGATTACAAACAGGTAACTATCAACGATTGCATATGACTTTCACATTAAATTGGAATCAGAACACTGAAGTACTTTGCTTACGCATGTCAGTAAAGGAAATCAAACCGTCGTTCTCAGATGGAAGCCTATGAGTGATAGTGGAACGCCAAAAGAATTAGCGCAACGCAATGTTCGAAAACGTTGAAAAAATGAAAATTTCCTTCGTGGGAGCCGAGAAAGTAGCTTAGGATCATGACCAAGATAGAAATCTCGCCATGGCTACATGTCCTAAGCAAGGACAATCTGCATAAATAAGTAAGCGCCGCTAGTTTCACAATCATATGCCATCGAAAAAGGCCCTCTGCTACTTCCCTGCTGTTATCTCTGTAAAATATTGTTACTTCCCGTTAAATAAAGTGAACTCCTTCGTGTTGACATTAATAGAAGCGCCAACTTTCTGGAATATGGTTGTTCATGTTTTCAAGTTACTGAACGGGACTTGTACCAAGATCTACCCAATTTACATCAGCATAGTCCGATAAAAGATCAATATAGATCAAACCTATCGTTCATCTTCAGTACTAAATCTGAATGGATGTGGCAATTGTTGTTTACTGTAAACGTCCGTGCCTCGTTGCTTTGGTATACAACAGTCCGACCAAACGTCCTAGTTGTACTTGCTTTCAAAGCCAAGCCTTTAACAAAGTTAGGATCTTTCCCAGCCAAAGTGAATGTTGATATTTGTAGTTAAATTCGACATGCGGATGCTATATTTATAACAAGGCATACACTGGTAGACACAAAGTTCTTCCAAATAGCATTGATACTTACCATACCCTATAGTACAGAAGCTTGGGATATCACCATTCAGGAAGACAGGCATCGTCCTACCTTTTATAACAGGTACTTGCGCCGCATACTGGGAGTCACCTGGAGAGATCAGATGTCCAAGAAAATGCATTTTGAGATAACACGACAAGAGCCAGTAACCAACTTGTTGAGAAGGCAAAGACTGACAAGGTTTGCATATTGGGTCCCAGCTAGATTCTTTTTCTGGTTGCCAGCTGGCACAACACCATGATAGGCCGAAGACTAGATGGCGCCATATCATCACAAGGTACTTGAGGGCCATCCAGGTAACCATAGACAAGGCAGTTACATCTAGCCAAGCATCGTGATTAGTGGGAGAATCTCGTGACGGCGCTATTTGGATAGTTCCACGACTGCAAACGATGGTGACGACCGCGACACGCTCGCAAAATATGGTGCTTATTTTAATACTTCCGTTATCAAATTGTAAGTTAGAGTACGAATACAATAAGACCTATCCACAAGTGCTTCACTTCCGATTCGACTTCATTTAACTTTGTCGACTCTTAGGGAGCGATGAGTGGCGTATGGGCTCAACTTTCGACATGACATTTCTCTCAAATTTTAACTCCTTCACAGGATTGTGGGATGTTGTTGCAATTTGCCGCGATCAGGCCTGTTTGCTTCGGAGGTAAATCTGATTGAATATCTGACTCCATCAAAAAATACATGCTACGGCTTATCGAGACATCGGGCTTATCGAGCATTCAAATATTTAGGGATATTGATACTAAGATACCAGCTCAGATCTCCAAAACTTCAACGAACAAGAAATACAACAAAATAGCGCTTAATCTTTCTCAACAAACATATCAGTTACTGGCGGAACTACTCATTTAGAGCAAGTAAAGCCCAAATAGCCTTGTATTACAACTGAATCAAATCAAATCTTACAATCACATTTGGCCTGTTGCTAGCTGTGACAACTCTGCATCAACAAAGATCTCAAACTACTTTTTATGGCAGTGACTAAGTAAAATACATATTTGCCATGGTGCTGTGTGCTTTGTGCATTAATCTTCAAGAATCTTGGGCAATTCGATTGTTTACTGTAAACTGATCCAAGCTTAAACTTTAAACTTCACTTGTCCTAAAAGGAGTTCTTTCGTAACTTTGATGTTAGTCTAAGGTTAGTGGGTTGCGTTCAGCTATAGCATATTATAATGTAACTGGTCAAAGCTGTGCGCTGCTGGAAGCGAATCTAAATGCATGATTGCAAAGCACAGAACCATATCTCCAGGCGCACTTATCTTGCCATATATAAATAATAAGCGAAGACCGTGACGTACGAGCTATCATCTGAACGACATATTTAGCGCTTGAAATAACGGTATACAGACGTCACGCTATGGCCTATCCATCGGGAGCACCAGGATTAGCAAGTGTAGTTTAAGTCCAGTTATCCGCCTGTTTTTAACATCATTTGATAATATATAGTAGTAGGTTACTTCGTTGTTGTACACATTTCCGATGTAATGATGACCAGGAGTGCTATTACAGTGAAGTGCAACAAACATACAAGAACAAAGAAATTATTTATATCATCTAAGCGTTTCCTGGCATACCCAAAGTAAAACAATATCGAAAGTAAACCTACGAAACTTTAAAGCTTCCTTACACATAACTACCCTCAAATAGACCGAGGAAGGCCTACAAAAACTACTCAGGGGAAATCGTCCAATGATCAACCGAGATTTGGTTATTCATGAAGCAAACTTTTTAATGGAACACGACTTAGCAAGAGCTATCTATAACATAACCTAATTAGAAATTTAGTTCCGATTATTCCGAGGGTCTCATTATTATTTTAGACCAGGTTACTTTTCTAGGGCCTAAGTAACGGTTTGAAAATAGCCAATCATAAACACGTACTTACGTATGCATGTATGTATGTATGCATGTATGTATGTATGTATGTATGTATGTATGTATGTATGTATGTATGTACGTATGCATGTATGTATGTATGTACGTATGCATGTATGTATGTACGTATGCATGTATGTATGTACGTATGCATGTATGTATGTACGTACGTATGCATGTATGTATGTACGTATGCATGTATGTATGTATGTACGTATGCATGTATGTATGTACGTACGTATGTTGTCGGGTCCAAAACAATGTTGTTACAGAGCAACAACAATGTACAACATAATTGTAAGTGTTTACTAAATTTTGATGGAAATCACAGGAGGCATGCAAGACATTAGGCACACGGAAGGGTCATCCATGTCTAGTATTACTCGGGACTTACAAATCTCTTAGTACAAACTGAAGGAAAGGCATGTTATTCTCCAGGATCAATTAATTCACAACAATGGTTAGGGTCGGCTTTCATTGAATGAAATACATGTTGTAGCAAGATGAGCTATTAGCCTCTAGAAAATCCAGTAAGTCAGACAATGACAAAACCTAATTTTCATAGAAATCGACGCAAAACAGGTTAAAGGTGGGAGACGAACGTACAGTTGGCTTCAAAGAAATACGTAGACTGTTCCTTGTACTAACACATAATTAATTAGCGATATCTAGACTTGTTGCTGCTCCTGTTTTCAAGATGATGACACATTTTCCAGCTTCTCTAAGCAATGATATCCAATATTGTGAATTAAAGAAAACTCTTAGTCTGGTAATATAGCACAAGAACAATACTCTTCAACAGATTCAACCATCTGGTGACCGAAAATATTTTAAGAAGCTTCACCGCGTTGAATTATAAACGATTTACTTGCAACGAAAACTCAAATGATTAATAGAGATGTTGGTTGAAAGTGACCTTTATAGTGACGACTCCAGGAGACTACACTACTCACGTTTGCACGAAGATAACTTTTAAGCACCTGTTCCACATTAACCAGAGGCTGACTTGCTAATCTAGCAAATGCAAATATTATAATTATGGTTGCTTCCACTTGCATTCGCTACCCCTGAGAAGTTTAAACTTTTATTTCGCTGAAAGATCGCGTACTGTTAATCCGAATAGACAAACACCTTATACTTTGCACTTTCATGCATTCAATTTTAAGATGATTATTGATACCTTCGATAAGTAACTGCCAAAAAACAGGCATAGATGCATAACGATGATAGAGTCAATTTATGGGCCTTCACACACGGATTACAAGAGTAACGCTCCGATGTTTTAAAGCCTTAGAAACTTTTTTTTATTTTTCTAAAAAGTAAGAATTCATCTTCTAAAGTTGATTCGTGTAATGTGCAGTTGATCTCGGGAAAGTCAGTATGTTCTACCATTGTTACCAGTGAAGAGTCTTTTCTTCTTAGTACAAGCTATATCCCATCTACACCTTTTGAAGAGTATGACATGTTAATTTTTGCAGAGTGCCATTTTTAGAACACTGCTCTAAACAAATTTTAAAGCAGTATATTTTCGCTACTAAACGAAGTGGATTTGATGCCGCTAATGCCGTAACTGAACCATCTACGTTAATATGCCATTATTCTAAAATTGTGATGCGATTCTTTACACATCTTATAACAGTTATCATACTGAAAGAGCCCGCGTGTCTAATCGTAAGTCGTGGTTGTGTAAGAAGCCACATGAGTACTGACGTTCTAGCCTAGTCCCTCTACGGTATCATCAATACAAACGTTAGACTGACCTGAAGGAAAGTATAATATCTTAATGGCAGAACGTCCTTAAGCACTTGCTACCTATTTAGCAATAAAATTTTGAACATTTTTGGCATGGGTACTGACGTTCTAGCCTAGTCCCTCTACGGTAACATCAATACAAACGTTAGACTGACCTGAAGGAAAGTATAATATTTTAATGGTAGAATGTGCTTAAGCACTTGCTAACGATTTAGCAGCAAAATTTTAAACATTTTTGGAATGGGTACTGACGTTCTATCCTCTTCCCTCTACGGTATCATCAATACAAACGTTAGACTGACCTGAAGGAAAGTATAATATCTTAATGGCAGAATGTGCTTAAGCACTGCTACCTATTTAGCAGTAAAAGTTTTACCATTTTTGGCATGTGTGGCTTCATCAGGCTTAATAATTTGGGCGTACCTTTAAATAATGCTTTTACCATATTAAAATCCAGGGGTTAAATGTCTGAATCCAGACTCTGCAATTCAAAGAATGAGGAGGTGATCCTCTTCTTAAAGCTAACCCAAGTTTTGTAAATTTGAAGCACTATACATAATACTAAAAGAAATACAGAATTTCCAAATGTAATTTGATCAATATTTCCGGATCATGACACAAACTGTTTGGCTAGATGGAAGCTATGCAAAAACTACAAATAAAATGTTACCCCAATTGATCATGTTTGCCCAAAATTTCCAATTTTCCAGGACCATATTTTCTTCGGGGCAATCGCAAAGATCTTCAGGAGTGAAAGTCAAATTTCACAAGAGATTTAGAGAATTCCAAGCGGAAAGATCTCCATGAGATTAAGAATATTAACAGGCATGAGCGCGCCCCTACTTCTTTACGTTGGACCAGACTCCTTACACCCACGCTTTGTGAACAATAAAATAATCCCGCACACTTCTTAGTTGACACTCACTATTGGATTGAGAAATGTCAGCATATTCACAGTCCTATCAAAAAAACTGTACCAAAACTGGCTCAAAACAAGGTACGAATGTCAGAGACATAACGTGTAAAACTGCACTTTGATTTGACTCAATAATGCTCACTTGAAATGGCCCTAGTGGTTCTAAAAAGATTGTATCACTTGGCCTACATTTAACCACTTATAGGCCTTCCTCAAAATGGCACATGCTCACAATCAGCAAGTCCTAAGTAAAACTGGTACTAGCATTCTTACAATTAAAGGTTAAAGCTTATTAACTGGTTAACGGTAGTACTTGTGACGTCCTCTAAATAGCGCTTCTCCGTCAAAACCTACTGCAATTAATATGAGAGAATAACATTACTTGTTTCGCTAGTAATTGAGGACTGGGAATGAGTAAAACTGATATACAAAAGCTAAATCTGGGTTTATATCAAGTGTTAAATCACCTTCGCTAGCTACACTTCCACAACGTTAAACTCGACAATGTTTAACAAAAATGTGACTATTTCTCGATCATATTTCTTGAAATGACCACGCAACACATAGCTTCTTGTCCACCGTTACAGGCGTTTGTCGATAAGAGTGGATTGCTATTGGTGAAGCAAAACAATGATAGTCAACTAGTTATTTTAGACTTTGTATCTTTAAAATGCAATAAAAGATTAAGGAATGTGTAGTAGTTAGGCCGCGGGTTTCTTGTCCATCATAATCTTACAAAAGTGTAAGGTACATTGTGGAAATTATGGACATTAAAGTTTCTTTAAGCACAGAGTGAGTCCACACGTCAGTGAAATTGTCAAAGTATCTCTTTTTATGAAAATCATACTTGGAACGTGAACAAAGGACACAAATGCATTTGGTAGCGTATCTGATACGTTAAAGCTGTTAACAACTGGGTTGATAAATGGGAAAAGATCGGCTGGGAGACAAACAATAAAGATGAAGGATAAAACCACAGAATGGATCAACCCAAGAAGAAGAGCAAAACCCAAACCATACGAGCACCATGTGCTGGAGAGGGGTGGAGATGCATGACCGCTCACATTTCAAAGAAAAGCCACTGATGATGATCATGATGATGATGATGATACGTTGAAAAATCGAAGGAACGTTATCTCAGACACAGTAACACTTTTGGGTACGTTTGAGCAATGAAACAGCCTTCAGTTGTGATAAGGATTTGGACGGACATCGTGTCCGTCAATAGATGTCATTCCCTCTGCGGAGATGTATCGTTTTGCAACAAAAAACACTCATTGCACAAAGACTATTTACAGCTCCCAGTCATTAATACCATCTTAAAAGCAACAATTTAAGCTCTTACCTGAAAGTCGCAACCGCCATTGTGCAACGGACATAGTTCCTCAATCTCTGTGTAATCATTCATTCTATTTCTGATAGTTATCTAAGGAAAACAAAACGGAGACACTAGTTGCTATCGATCACTTCTTAAATTCCAAGACAACCATTATCAACGAGTATTACATTAACGCCTTCCACGATCTAGTCACAAAGTGAGGAAAGAATTTGTCTCCAAACCAAAAACATTTGGTATGTTAATTCTACGTGATAAGCACATTAAAGAATGTCGTTTTGTTTCGCTAGATTTATGTGTCCCGCCATAAAATAACCAAAACGAAAGCAGAGGGCAGGGTTAAGACATTACAATGTTTTACTCTATCCAATATGTCAACAGTGATACATTCAAATGTCGCTTTAGCGGGCATTGATACGTTATTCATCCTTGTCCCCCTTTGTACCCGAAATACACGAATCTTTTGTATCAGGACAAACACTTTGAGTTACGATTGTTAGCTGATCTGATTTTAAGAGTTTCATGTTTCCAATAAACCCGTAAAGCAGAGTAAAGAAGTGATGACACCACATAGAAAAAATGTCGATTACAAATATTTCATTCTTTTAAGTCTATCGATCAGAAACAATAATACAAAATATCACGTCTGTAAAATGCTTTGACGGTACCATCCTTTGAAACCCTTTATAAAAATATTAGTTTAAATAAAGTAATAATTTTATCTTATTTTGATTAATATTTACAGGGTAGCGTATCTTATAATCCATTTGAGTATAGAATAGGATTTAAAATTCCTGCCTCCGTTGGCAATGCAAAATCAGGGAGGGGGGAGGGGCAGAGACTGAGCAAAGATTAGCATGGCGCCTATTATAAAACGGGGTTGGCAAAATCAGTGGGGCAAAGAAGTCCCTTTTAAACTTGACGCAGCCTCTTTCATAAACCTAACAAACGTACGAAACTATGTAGGAGGCATTTCTTTAACGCATTAACACGAAAAAACCTGAGACTGGACTAATACGCTAAAAAAGTAGGACATACCTCTTACTGCACAATCAGTGCTCAGCCTACTCCGAAAGAAAACTGGCAGGAGGGGGGCAGCTTTTAGTTTGGTCAGCAATCAATTACCTAAAGAATACCCTCTCGGCAGGCATAAGCAAGATTTGATAGGAGCAGCTCATAAGTGCAGCAAAATCATGGCCAACTAGAAGGTTTTTGCAATTTAAGAGCACACCCTATCTTTTCGGTAAATATGAAGCGCAAGAAAAGGATGTGACTTCAAACTTCTCAATCTCCATGTCAGGAAGGATTCTGTTCTTTACAGATCTTCCATAAGAACTCTTCTCACGAATAAAACATTGTTTTGAAGAGATCCTGCCCTCCAGATGGGGGCTACATCCTGTTTGACGAAAAACCATGGCACCTTAACAACATTTTCAGACTTTCTGTGCAACCTGTTCATTACATGGGTTAAAAATTTTACACAGGTTTGTCAACATAAAATAAAAACTTGACAAACAATAATGTCTGTATTTGTCTGCATTCTCTTCAAGATTTACTGAAGCCAAGATAAAAATTTTCTTCGATGAAACAAATGACTCTATGATTTTTATCAGAGCTCCACATACTAATGAAAACGAAGGAATCGACTGTTGCGCATCTTTACGATTGATATAGAAACTACGATTTGCCTTGCTTATTCACAGTCGGTGTGACGCAAAGTCTATTGCTTAGGCATCTAATTCTAAGGTCGTTGATCTCAGCATAAATCGGGCTCATTTTGTAAAATCTGTGACGGAGCCAGCCCCAATTTTTTATGTCTTGGCAGTGCCTTAAAGGTTTAAATATGAATATCTAGAAGTCGCGATGCATAGCAAGGTTTTCACTAAAGAAGAAACTCCATTGCTGATAAAAGCATCTTGTGAAAAAAGGTGTATCCATTTCCAAGGATAATTCCAAGGATTTGAAATTCTAGCAAACTGTTTACATTTTTGATGGCAAGCAAACCAGCTGCATAGCTGCATGTCGTTCCTTTTCTCATGCAAGGCTGTAAAATGTTTCGAAATAAAGCCGCTAGGACATAGACTGTTACCTTATTTATCTACTTAAGTAGGTAAGTACTCCTATTCAGTTTTTAAAAGCGCTGTTTATGAATAAGATTACACCGCAAAGACGTGCTTGGCCTTTCCAAAGCATTGAGCCTGTCGCAGAGCCTAAATATACTAACAACTGATTTTGGGTTAGTCGCATAACTAAAACGGCCCTGGATATGACCGACAAATCATAGCGTGTATCTGTCTTTAGTCACCAAATATACCAATCTCACTTTTAACACGATATTGGGCATTCGGTTCATGAAAGAAAATACTTATATAGTTTATTGAGAGTTTTCCACGCTGATAAGCAAAGTTGGGTTGATATAAGTTGATCACTCGTTTCAAATACCTGTGAAGAAAATAGGAGTTAAGGTATGATGCGATCTAAAAAAAATGGAAGAGCATCTCACTCTGTCTCTCTAAATGCAGCTTGTCAAAAAAGATCGCTGTAAGGCAATGCTTATGATGCAACGATCCGTAGTTTAAAGTATTTCGGTTTAAAATGTTAACATGTTGGTAGGTAGCATTGATTGTTTTCGTTTTATTACTTTGTATTTGAAGGTGGTTAAAGAGCACCCCAAAACACTGAAACGCTGCATCATAAGACAGGCATTGTTACAGCATGGACCTTCAATCCTGGGTTTGATGCAAATCAGCTATTAATTCATGGACAATAAATTTAAGGATTTTGCAAAATATAGGTCTCAATGGAGCCTGTTGAAAACTTGAATCTTATGACAAATATCAAGGCCTAGCAAAAGCACTGAAAGATCAAATGACTAAAACCACGGATAGAAATCACGTGCTGGGCTATTGATATTTGCTGGTAGTGAATTCGACATTAGGAACTTCGGAATAAACACTAGAAGATCTCCGCCATCCTTAAACCGCGAACCTTTGGAACACGAACCTATGTCACAAGACATTATAAAAATTAAGTATATTTATGTAATTGCAGAGGACTATAGCATACACGAAAATAAATTCAACCACTTTAGTAGTGTTCCCTAACGATGACCAAGCCACTACTTTCCTAATGCAGAGGGAAAGTGTGACGTCACGATTTTTTAAAATATTGGAATTACGGCAAAAAAAATGCTTACTTTTCATGTTGCCCTATTGGAAAGAATGCCTTTCCTAACGCCGAGATATTAGCTTTCAAAATTTTAAATCTCTTTAACACAACCTTCTAATTTGATGCTGGTTCCTAACGTAAGGAACCAAGTAATATCAACAGCGTTTTGACAGGAGATTTTCGTCATCCAAACGCCTTCAGTTTAAACAATATGTACACCACAGGTCTGGTATTGTGCAAAACAGACTATTCCAGGGTTGTCTTTAGATATCTGGAGTCAAATC
>JAAAKL020003943.1:0-21956 GCA_010016065.2 Carybdea cf. marsupialis auct. non (Linnaeus, 1758) | reverse complement strand
GGGGGGCAATTGTCCGGGGGGCAATTGTCCGGGGGGCAATTGTCCGGGGGGCAATTGTCCGGGGGGCAATTGTCCGGAGGGCAATTGACCAGGGGGGAATTGTCTAGGGGGGAATTGTCCGGGAACCATCAAGAATAAACTAACTGTTTATCTCTGTCATTTGTTATTGACAATAGTCCTTGTAAAATGAAGCTTGACAAAGGCTAACATTGAAGCCAAAGTCAGTAAACATATATAGAGTCAGACAAATGAGATAACAACAGAAAATTACAGTTACAACAGTCATTTAGTGCAAGATGAGGTACTTAATCCTTACAGCAAGTCATACAAAGGTTCTTATGACCAAAATATTTTCATCTTTAAAAATCTGATCTCAATAATAATGAATTTCACAACCTGAACCTGTTATCTAACCTGTCTTTCGTTTTTTCTGTATGGTTTACTTTGTTGTGTAGTCTTTCTTCTCATTCTCGTTATAACATTTAACCACTCCGTGAGGAAGAGGAAGCTCTCACGAGATCCCAGTTTGACCTCAAACTGGTTCCTTCTGTGTAGCACCTTAGTGCAGAATAGGCAGATTATCTAATGCGTTACAATAGGTAGTGAGTGATCAGAACGACATGTAGTGTTATTTTCTACTTCTTACATCAACATGGCATATGTTTTACAGAGGGACTTTTTTGTCTTGTGCCAAAATTGTTACTTTGATATCACTTTGATTTCTTGAGTAGCTCTGCCGAGAAAGGTTCAGACAAGAACTTTAAATGCGTCCACAATTAAAAGGATGTATTTTCTTAGATGCTGATCCTTCCAAGATTCTTCCCGGCATTTTTAAGAACATATCAATGCCATTGCACTTGATATAGAAGCAAGGTCGTATTCAGAGGGGGCACAGAGGCAATGTCCCCTAGTTGAAAACATTCCTCTTGGACTACAATTTATCGAGGCCAAAGTAGCTGAAGAGATCATATGACAAAGAACCATATTAGTAAACGCTATATTTCATGCATAGTGTATTTTGATCACCTTGAGTGAAGCCCCTCTACATCATACGCTCCCCAAAAAGCTAGCCTCCCCGCAAAAAATTTGACTCCGCTATTGGCTAAGCAGTACAAGAAAGAAGCAAGATTAGCATCAGGTTTAATATTTATGAAAGGGGGGAAATAGTATTTTGCATTTGATAATCCATGAGAAGGGGGCAAATAGAGCTGAAATTTTCCAAAAAAAGTCCCCACCCCCCTTCAGCTTCGGTCGGGTGTCTTAGTGTTAAGTTTTAGCCTTCAAAATAGGCGATATGCATTAAAACATGAAGGTCTGTCGTCTGGTCTTCGGGTGTGTTCAATCATGGGCTGGGGAAAGGATGGTTAATATTCCGTGAAGGATGATGAAAAATGGGACCAAAATGTCACCCTGCGTACCCAATGTGAGGTGCCATCCTTGCTGCCTTTGCTAATTTACCAGCTATTTTGCATGCTTCCCTGTCTTCCTTTCTTCAGTAACTCAACATAAAATATTTACCCAAAACGTAAAACTGAAGTAAAAATAAAGTATAAACCAATGTCTATTATCACACCTTTTTAACCAGACTTACATTAATCGATGAATCTCCCGTAGTTATACAGATTCATCATATCTTGATTAATAAATTGATCTGATTCATTACAGAATCCTTGTGTTTGACTTTGGCTATGAATATACACTTCCATGGCTTACAGTTGAGACGAAGACAGAGAGTCAAAGACCAATACAAGTTCAACTTGTGTGTTTAGCAGATTAGCTCCGATGGCAACTTCGATAATGAATGAAATATCAAAATCACAGTGGAAAAGGAATTCCCAATCACTGTGACTGCCTCTCATACCGAAAGAATAAAAGGCAAGAATATTTTGTTTTCATCATATATTGAATATTGTTCAGTTAGCAATAATATATACCAAAAAGTTATTACATCCATGAGTTAAGCGACACTCAGAGATCCACAACATGAATTTTCCTTTTCACTGCAATCTGCTGGATTACCTTGCCTGGTAATTTGACTACTTAATTCGCGGGAAAAAACTACAAATTTATAATCTCCGTGCGATTATATTCTCGGACTATGCCTTGACCGTACGTATAAAATGCACCAGTCTGTTACATTGTGATTAAGACCTTCAAAACTTCAACTGCACGACTGTTGTATCCATGTTACCTAAATATGTATGACAACTTATGACGTAAAGAACAATCATAATACATGAGCAATATCGTTAGTAGATAATGTATAAGCGAGACTATGAGATTGCGAGAGTAGGAGTTAGAGGTAGGAAGAATTAAAGAAGAACTAATCTATTAGTTGTCATTCAGCCTTAATCTAGCTAAGCGAGATACAAAAACGACATCAACACTACACCGACACAGTCATTCAGTATACATCGTAGTTTCAAAACTGGGTCCAGCTGGACCCAAAATGGAATCCATGCGTTTCTTTCCGTGTCATTGGAGTGTCATGACCTGTGTTTTATAGACCTTGTCCTGCACAGAGCGGTCCGACATCGGGTCGGATTAAACTCAGCTTGCGTGTAGACGAAACTACTGAAGTACATTGAATTTTTATAATTAAAGTGAAATAATATGATTTCTATGCTGAAGTAGTAGCATGCATCACTTACATATCACTGACATCAGTGATTTAGTCTGCACCCAAGGTAGATGGAGACAATTCTGCCAACTATTCTAGGACAAATTGATAGTCCTAAGTTATTATACGAATTGTCGGGCGATAATACGAATTGCGTGTCCTACAACTAAGTTATTCGTCTCATCTAACTTCAATAAGACATATTTGTCTGGTTATTCTGGCCGAATTTCTCAAACATCTAAGAATTGTTTATTGAGACATTAAAATGGAATTGTTGAAGAGATCACGTGCCACATCTCAGACAGATAGAAACTTCTGTTCCAGACAGATGTGGCTCCTTGGACCTAATTGACCCCAGATTCATAATGGCCTTTGACCAATATAAACCCAGACCAATATGAGCCCTTCTGGACGAATATGTGCCTCAGATCTTAGTCTCATTTGCAAATATATCCTCAATATGGATACTCCTACCTTTGATGGCAGTGCATGCATTACTTGAAACATTTAATGGAGCTGTTCAGGCATCCTTTGATGTGTTAATAGCCTGAACCATTTAACAAGGACGTTTTTACTGTCTTTGACAATTCCTGTAAAAAGTCACAGAGGCGCTGCGATGGCGCTTCATTAAATTCCGGATAGTAAAGTGGCCAGATAGCCTCGTATTCGTTTTTCAAGGGTGGCAGATATGGAAATGACAATAACCTTTGAAAGATTTTTGGTCATAATGGTCCAAGGGATCATATTGATCTGGTCCATGATTGAGGACGAAAGTTAGCACGGGATTTTCAGTAACCATTGAGTAGACCCTAAGAAAACTGATAAGCAAGATAAAGAATTCAATAACGAAGAAAGGTCACTTGTCGATAAAGGGCGAAACAATAATCAAAGAAGGAAACAGTAACTTAATGGGGATTCAAGATCGTAAGTCTCTGTATTCGTCTATCAATCGAAGAAGGTATTAAAGAAGCTCTGCTAAAAGAGTAGTGAAATCTCCCAGTAGTTGGGGTAGAGATAGGTAGGTGTAGATAGTTGGGGGTAAGAAATGGGTAGATGTAGGTAGTTGGGAGTTAGAGATGGGTAGATGTAGGTAGTTAGGAGTTAGAGATGGGTAGATGTAGGTAGTTAGGAGGTAGAGATGGGTAGATGTAGGGAGGTAGGGAGGTAGAGATGGGTAGATGTAGGTAAATAGTTGTCTTGTAAGTATAGATAAAAGTAGGCAGGTAGGTAGTAAGGGATTTTGATAAGGTATTTTGAGTCCTCTCTCTTTTTGCCTTCAAAATAACAGTGTTATCTCCAGCAGGCTTCACAGTAAGTGGGAAAAGTATTGGTAAAAAGACTCCAGTAAATTTGGTTTTGATAGTTTTGTCAACAGATCTTAATTGTTTACATAGGAAATTTTAAATGTGTTGAAATCAGTTGGAAAATACTAGTCTGTAACCGTTAAAACTCTTGCTATTATTTGTGCACAATCGCCAATCGAGTAAAAAGGTTCAGTAGTTTACATAAACGGTTTGGGGGTCCTTAAAATCTTCTTTGCCCTAGAGTTCCATTTGTCCTTCAGTGTTAGAAATGCAAGAGCAGAACAATCAGGAAGGAGGAGGACTTTTCAGACGTATTCTTACTCAACTTAGCAAGAACAAAAATTTACAAAACAACTTTGGTTTTGTAAACCAATAGCAAATGTGCAGTGGGCTGCGATTGTTAAATATGAAGAGATGCTAGAGAAACATGAAGTTGTTATCAAAGTTGTTCGGACCGAAGACCCACGCAATTGCGGCGTTTACTTATTTCCTATACAGCTGAAATATTTATCTGATCTGATCGTTGCCCAAGATCTTCTAAAAACATTCCGTTATGATTGATACTGAACATGAGACCCTTGTCACAATGATGATTCTACTATTAAAACTAATGCACACGTGACTTCAGCAAGCGAGGAAGCAGCAAAGAAACGCTTGCCACAGTAGAGCACTCAGTCTTCAGGATTCTTATCTTAATAATACATTCAATAGACTTATACGTGGCAAAACTGTAACGAAAAGTACGGGTCAACCTCACTACAACCCCACTTTAATTTACTGTGTATGTATACGGCAATTTATTTGAGCGAACTGACCTCAAGCTTTATTTGCCAAAATTTAATCGCCATAATGTCTCTACGTTGTTGCAGGAATGAAGCACGCCTGGTCCAAAGTTACACCCTACGCCACTGTCGAATGCTGCTATCATCGTAATTGTTCTTACATTCGTTTTGTAGGAACTATAAAAATTGTCCAAACTGAAATGCGTTTGATTCCAGCAATACATCTCTTGGAGTTATGTTTGGCGTTCCAAAGCCCGAGAATGAGGTCGGTGATTGGTGATGGAGGATGGCAAGCGATTAATCGAGGAGTGCGAGCGCTTAAAGATAACAGAAATTAGCCTCAAGGCCTATGGTTGAAGTTAGCCTTCTAAGTTTGACATGTTAACAGGAACGATTAGATGTATCTAACAGTATGAAAATTCATTACATAAATAAGGCTACAGTGAAACACTTAACAAGATCAGCCCTACATGTCTTGGTGTGCCAAGTTAATTGACTATTCCTAGTTCTTACTACTAGTAGTTCGAATTTTGCCAGATATGGACATGGCAAACATATGATTTTTAATGACTTTTAACATCCGTTTCTAAATTGCGTTGACGCATCTCTGGCGTCAAGCTCAGCCCGGACCTATAATACGGCAGGTTTCTAAAACCTATTTTTGCTCAAATTATCAGGGCAACTACTCCAGGAGAATCAGAAAATGGAACTTGAAAAGGATTGATACCAATTTTTTTTTACTGCATTTGTATCTGTAGATCAGGAAACGGATTATACTCTCTAAAAACAACATCGTGTCCTTTTAAAAAACTCTCTCAAGACAACAGTTTTTCCATGTAACTTGATAATTCTGGCAAAAATGCAGATCTGCATAAAAGATTGGAACTACGTACATCATGCATTTAAAATTGATTGTACAAAATCTACAGGAAGAAGCACAAAGAATTTCCCTGGACAGATATTTACACACCTCGTCACAAGTGCCACGTCATAAATAGTGTTAATTTTATCTTTTCAAGTTCGAAACTTCATACAACTGTCCTTAAGTGTAGCGAGTTTTACCTTTTGCAACTGATCTTTCCTTGACTTCATGCAGGTGGATAACTTGACCACCCGGTCGATTAGCGTCCATAAGATCTCATACGAGACACGAATTTAAAACAGAATTATCATCTGTTAGGGAATAATGTATGCATATGTGAAGCGAAAATGGCGACTTGCTCTTAACTGTTCAGGATAAAATTTACAGAAACACTATCACAACATTGCATATGTACTTCAATGCAAAACAGGATTCAAGAGCACAGTGCAACTTTTGCCATGGGACTTAGTGACAGGGCCAGGCTTCATGTCTCGTGTAGCCACACCAGTCGCCAATTTTGGGCGAATAAAGCATTTCCACTGCAAAACACTGTAACATTCATAATTTCTGATGCCTTAATTGACGAAAATGCCTATGGAAAACAATCTAGTTGCCTTTTGCAAATGGGAAGTTCAGATTCAGGGCATTGGCATGTTGAGATCATAGCCAAGTATTCGATTTCTTCATAAGAACTGAAATGAGCTCCGTAATAAATAAACTTCAAAACGCGTTTCGCTTGTCCAGACGGATTGGATACTCGTACGAGTAAAAAATAGGACGAGCTTTCCGCCTTACAAAAACGAATCGGATCGATTAGGTAAGGAACCGTTCGAATCACAGAACATTGGCAATGGTCGACGGACGAAGAGGAGCACCAGACCGCAAATCTTCTTGGCGAAACAGCAGATCCCCAGGAGAAACATAACAGGGATACAGGAAGAGAGCAGGTAAGTATAAAAGGCGCACTGAAAACAAATTAGAATACCAAAGAATAGGGCCTATAAGGTCTTTGAAACCAAAGGGGGTTTTCATCGCATCGCTTAATATAAATGACATCGTCAAGAAATGGTTGTTTCCTTGCCTTCCTTGTTTCAACGTTCATAGCGCACTCAAAGAATTCATCTTATCTCTACGTTTCAAGAAAACGACTTGAAGATCTCTTTTTGTACGCTTTCTGCTAAAGGAGTACACAACTTTAAAACAGATTTTCAAAGTACAATAATTTCCCCAAATATACTCATCTCTACCCAGCTACGACAAAATAAGAATCGAGTCAATAGATTAGAGAAGACTCGGTAAGCAATAAGGCCACATGTTAGAAGTACCCACGATGAGCACAAAAATAGCCAAACTGGCTATCTAATAAATCATGAGCGAAGAGCTACCTCTTTGTGAGCCAAACGGCGATAAAAGAAGCCTCACTACCGGTGCAAACGCTCAGTAACGCTTCTCGTCAGTGGCGCGTGTGTACACCGAGGACCAGCAAATTATGTGTGGCACAGTAATAATACGGTTACATATTTGATGTACTTGCAACTATCATAAATAGTTTCATTTCTTTGTATTCTATCTTTAAACTTATGGAAATCCTCCAGAAATGGCCATAAGAGAACAAACAGTTAGACTTGGTTAAGATTGCCACTGGAACATATGTATCTATTAACAATAATGGCAAACCGAATGAGCTAGAAAAAGAGAGATTCAGGCCAGTCATAGTAAGTCAGTTCGTAAGAGAACAATTATTCTGCAACACTTTTGCTTCTTGTGTATGCATATCTCCAAATGTTCTTGCAACAAAGCGACATAAAGACATCTGCTTTCCCCAAATAAAGAAATTTCATTGCATCTTCCGCTTCCTCGCACCAATTTCTCCACTACCCCTGTTTCTCTCAGAGTTAAAAACGACGGCAGCACCCATTCCATGAAATGCAGCAAGTAAACAAGTCTGTGCCAGTTTGCGCAGCGTATTTTCCTTTACCGACCGTCGTGCAAGATGGTTGCGGTAGGCCGATGTAAGGGAACTGTGCCAAATAAACTTTAGATAAGGACGCCTATGCCTGAAGCAACATTAACGTTTTCGTGGGTTTTCTACCTTCTATTTACCATGATCTTTGGGAGTAAACCATACAGAGTTGCTCTAGAGGAGGATATCACCGAGTCCTTTTTCTCTTATCGAAACTTTTCCATGGCGAGATTCCTCGGCAAAATTGTGCATTTAGCGATCGATCTACATCACTGAACAGGAACGATAGAAGCAAAACTACTTCTACATCTTGTACGAAACACAACTTTGAACTGTTTCTATATGCAATACTTATTCTTCTTAGAGAAGATTTTACTTAATCCTGGTCATAGATACAAATTTTATCAAGAAATGCATGTTCTGCTTCGCATTTTTACACCCAAATGTTCGTGGTTTAATTCACAAGGCAAGTCAGGAGGAGTTTCTATGTTGTACCAAGCTTATTCAAGCACATGTCAGTGGAATAAGTGAAACAGACCTGACCAAATCTATTCATGACATTGAAATAGAGCTTGTTGGATTGATGTCAATTTTACACCAAAAGAAAGTTCGAAATCAACTTGTTAACCGTCAAATGTTTAAATGGAAATTTCGTAAACATTATCAAGTCATATACCGAACGAGTTAACCGTAGGTATGCGACAAGAAGTAGTTGAATTACTCTTCGTATTCCAAAGGTAAGGACAGAAAGCACTAGAAAATCTTTTTGGTTCCACATTCCAGTTTGTTTTAATTAATTGCCCATCTACATCCGAAGCTATAGTTCACGTCGTGATTTTAAAAGTCGGTTAAAAAACTATTTTATATGTTCATAGACGAACATTGGAACATCTCTTTTCTGAAAAAGACCAATTTTTAATAGACATGTTAATGATATATTTTAGTCTTTTTTACCCATTTAATGTGAATATCACTTAAAGGTGTTCATTTTTACGTAAATAGCGTCCTTATTGATAACAGCGCTCTTTTGCATTGAAAAGATTTTACCTTGTAAAAAATAGGCCTGTTCTTCAGATCGCCTACACTTCTTTAGCTCGGTGACTCTATAACATACAAACCCTGAATTCCTATTTCCTATTGCATGCAGATCAGGGCAATCTGTATAACAGCTCTTATACAGATGTAAACGCAGATTGACCGCCTATAAAAATTATAAAAAGTTGATCTTGCACACATGAAAAAACATTGGAATATATTACTGAAATGTACAAAGAGAAGTGTCAAACAAATAACGACCAAAAACTCATAGTGTGCGGATTCTGAAATCAGTGCCTTCGACTACCAAGACATGGAAGAGATGGAAGTCAAAGCATAGGCAGACAAGGAACTAACCATGTACATACAATACTTTTTCATACGTATAATTGTACAACCATTAAATACAGGTCATTCTTCTTGGAATAGACGGCATATATAGTAGAAAAGTGAATCGCGATTTTTCGCATGCTGTACATGAAAATTATAGACTTTAAACAAAATGCCCTCAGACTCGATACCTAACCTGGAAGGTAGTAGTACTGCATCTTAAGCAGCAATATTAAAGGATTTTTAACAAACTGTGGCAGCAAATCTTGGATTGTAGGTAGTACCTCGCGTATCTCCAGTTCTTGAGGTACCCCCAGACAAAGTGTGCCATAAAGTAAGTACACCATATTACGGGACTCACGGAGAGGTAATATCAATTGCATATACGCTTGCTACAGCTACTAGCTTAATACCATAGAAAATATTTGCCCCTGAAACTACTGAAGGCCAGGATAACATGATAAATACCGAACAACACGTTCCTGACATGTTGATTGATACTGTACAGCCATTCATAAATACAATAAGAAAATTATTTACTCCGGAACTAAAAACATCATCTTGATTCATCCCCTAGCACTTTTGCGTTCGTCTTTGATTGCATTTCCCGCTCATACTCGCGGACATCATCTAGGGTCATGTCTGGCATAAAGAAAGAAATGGCATCGTTGAAAATCTTTGTTCAACACATTGTACAATGCTCTCTGGTCTCTAATAGACGGGGGGGGGTAGAAAAAATTTCTAGAATTAGTAGCCGGGGGTGTGGAATAGTAGGGGGTGGAAAAATTCTAAAGAATTAATAGCCGGGGGGGTTGGAAAAAATGACTTTCCTTACTTCTTGGAAACAGGTTTAATATATCACAATGATGTGCAATAAATGTTTTTACAGTACTTTATATATTAACGATATATTAACAAAAGATACTAATAATAAGCGGGGGGGGGTACGTCTATTAGAGACCAGAGAGTACCTATTAAACTGCAAACCTATACTGTCAGATATCTTCATCAAACTGATCAAACCTAATCAGGTCAGTTCAGGGATTGCTGTTTGTTATCGTAACTGGTCAAATAAAACATTACCGATAGCTCTTCGCATTTCTTTGTTAAAAGTACCTTGTCTACTCCGAATACGAACAACTCTGCTAATTTTCCAATACTTAATTGACCGTAAAACCAACTTTTGGGCCAACGAAGGACTTGAAGTACAAAGTTTGAGAAATAGAGAAATAGAAAATTACGTCACTAACGGAATAACCAACAGTGACACAATTTATTATTTTTCCAGCATCTTTTAAAACCAACTTTATAAAGGTCTACCAGCTGATAGATAAATAATCCCATTCTGGTGGGCTTAATTATGGAGGTTGCGCACATTGAGTATTAGGATACTAACTGTTTCTAAGAGGGGCACAGACATTACGCCATGTTATGTAAAACCATTGATTGCAACAATTGCTTAAAAACCACGAGAAGCCAACCACTGTAAAGAATGTAATGGTTACAAGAGAAAGAATAGCAACATAATGCAATGACGTCAGAATATTTCGTGGACTTGCCATTAAAGAGTGTATATCATACTGATATCATACAAAAAAGGCACTGTGTTCTTTTGGGGTACTACATACCTGTGTGTCTGTATGTGTGTGAACTGAAAAAGTGAGTGAATTGTTGTTGTTGTCTTTCATGGTGTTGTTATTGGATTCACTACACACTGTTTACCCATACCACAACAGAGCATATGTTACAACTGACTTCTACAAAGGTCTTCAAGTGCACCAAAAAAGTAATACACACTGTACAAATGAGCAATGTTTATTTTCAATACTATTTTGTACTTACCATACCACTGATCAATCCATGCAAACGCCTGTCTGTGTCCAACTAGCAAAATATCTTTAATTATCTATAAAATAACAAAATAAAGAACTTTGGAATTAATCATGCATTATAAAATGTCAGATCTCGTCAGAGTCGTACAATCTTTCATCAACCATCAGACGTCGTTTTAAGCCTAAGGTATGCATCTACTTAGATATGTTATGTATTGCATAAACACATATACATATAAAATACATGTCATACAGAAACAAACAAGGAGAGCAAGCAAAGTTGCAAGTTAAAATTCCATGCAAATATGTCCTTGAAATGCGAGGCAGAACTGTGTTCAGCACCTTGTATTACAGCAGGAAGTCAAAATTTAATACACGCCAAGATTGATCCTTCGCAAGGTTTTCTAAACTTTCAAAAAGCATGTGAAACGACCACTGGCTCTCAGATACAGCCATGGGCGTGGAGTCTGGGGGACCGAGGTACTCGTCTCACTCAATTCTCAAGGTGGGGGCAACCGCTGCTTTATCCCCCTTCCCCACTTCTGGGCTAAGAAATGTCAAATTATCCACGTTTAATCCTTTTGTCTCCCAGTGTCCTAACAGCGATCTGCACCCATGGATACAGCTATCAATGCAGCTAAAATACCTGAGTGCGAGTTTCTCCTCATCTTACCTGGGTATTTACAGGGTACTCCGCATAGACAGAACAGACTATGAAGAGTCACTTCACATGCGGATCTTTAATAAACCATCAGTACCAAAAACCACCAACATCAATTGAAGCGACATCAAAGACAAAAGTTTTACAAACATATGGGTTTCAACTCCAACGTTTTTAAGCGTTTTAAATGGCCTACTGCCCTGCTACACACGTTTTTTAAAGAATGAAATTTAAACATTATCATTCCATTCTACCATGGTCATGAATATGTTTCCAAGCTCATGTAACAAAATGCAGTGAGACTAGCGAGGTAGGTCTATTTAAAATACAATTTGGTCATAAACAAAATGATATATGGCATATTGCATCCACTGGCTCCGGAGCGGCGACAATGCACATTACACGTAGAGCTCTACATAAGCTACACTGCTATAAAATGAGGCTGGAACGCAATCTTGGGAATAATAACTAATAAAGTCGATGGACGATGATAATACAGAATTCAAGCTTAAATGCAGCTCTGAAACACGAGATTCTAACATGGTTGTGACTTAGCTCTTCGTCAACTCTGCTGCTCGTTAACACAAACGTATAATAGGGACCCAATAATTTAGTCACATATCCCCTTATTACATGTGAGGAATACCAAAATGCAAAGTTGTCACAGCTGGCCTTTTTAATAACCAAGACTACAATGGTTTGCGTAGGAAAATAGTCTACTCTGTTAGCAACTGCATAAGCATGTTCCACCTGCACAAATCTCGTCCTAGAAAAGTTACCATGGCTATTACTTCGCATACGTGTTTTCTTCTCCTGATTTTTCTACTTAAATCGTTACCACGCAACAGTGCATATGCATTGGGGGAAAAATGTATACTCAACGTTCTCTAAGAAGAACTGCCTCAAAGCTACGTCTACATACTTTCGTCAATTTACGTAGATCATGAAGCGTGCCAGTAAACAGTAATGTTAACTCCGTAGCTTGGTCTCCTTCACTATTAGCGATGCCAGAAGAGGGAAAGGAAGTCTCCGGATGTTCTAAACGTAACTTTATAATAATGAAAGGCTTGAGAAGCTCTTTAGACTACTCAAAGTCATTTCTTTTATTACAAATTTTTCAAAAAACAAAGCCATTGTTAAACAGTCGGCAGCAATTTAAAATTACTCCATACATCAAAATAGTAAAGATTTGCAAATCCGTGTGCTGGTAAGTCGTGTTTCTGCGTAAATTCAAAAGAAGGGGTCCTATGTACTAACAAGATATTCGTGAGGGGACTCGTATGACCAATATGGCTACGAGTCACCTTTCCTGTGGCATAGGTTTATCTGAAAATAAACATAGTGTCAGAAATCCATACCATGGAAATATTTTTATTTCAAAAACTATTTATGAACGGTTTTGACTCAAAAACTGCTTTATTCATTTACCGAATACAGGTGATGTACGTATTACGATTTGGATTCGCATACACACCAAAAACTGAAACAGCGCTCCTTTCCCTTCAATACGCCATTTCTGTTCCTCTAAACTCTAAGTCAGGTGGTATCCTTCTCTGTAGCACAAAAAAGTACGGCAATGACAAAAATAAAATTCACATGATTCTCTGGGAAAAGAGGCCTTTCCAATTGTACTGTATTAGTCACCTTTTGCAGACCAATGAATTTTCCTCTCTTGCGCTTTTCATGTTTAAATTCACCACCCGAAAGGGAATCTTGGCTATGGGGTGTTTTGACATGAATTTTGACAAGACAAAGCGAAATCCAACAATGTCATAACTCTCTTCCTTTGGTGGCGTCACGTAGCGCATTTATCATTCCGTTTGAGACATATCAGCTATTTTTTAATACTCTTGAAAAGTGTGTATTCAAGGAGTGTAATCATTTTGTTGACAATCTCTGGAGTAGGCGTAAGAGCTTATCAGCTCTAACTCACACCTGTCAAATATGAGCATTTTTGGACTTTGAAAGTATAAGGGGTTATCAGCCCCGTTTGATATCTCGGGAACTACTAAAGTTATAGGAATGAAAATTGGTTTAAATGTGAGTATTGACTTTCTTCTTGGAAACCATGTATGTGTATTAAGAAAATCGGTCACGTGGTACGTTGATGACGTCTTCATCGATGCAACTCTTCAGGAAAGTAAGAGCATTGACTTACAGTTGCATATTTGCTCTTCAAAAGTATAGACTCTGTTCTACAAACCATGTAGACTTTTGGATACTAACCCATGTTGGTAGTGTTTACAAAGATTATTTTTTCAAGGTAAGGCGTCTGTTTAAGAAAAGGAGTCCCCTTGCAAACAAAACTGAAAAACGTAATTGCAAACCTCTCTAAAATCCTAATGACTTTAGGAAAGTCACAAATTTTCAAGGTAAAACAAATGGGTACGTCAAATGTTAAAATACTTCCAAACTGCTGCAGGCACTTTAAGCAACGTTCCTCTCACCTCTTCCAGCCGCATACGAAATAGGGTTAAAGCTCAGCCTCAATGGGTAAGAAAGACGACTTTCCTACGAACTACTTACCATACGGCAAGTGAAGAAGAGCAGCGATTAAGCAACTCTAGGCAGCTCTAAGCTTCGGGCAAAATTTTGTGTTGCTTATAATGAAAAGCTTCTAGTGGATCTAAGGACTGCCCAAAGAAGTAATATGATCAATGTAAAAGAGGACAATACGGATTCAAACGAAAAAGTTTCTTACTTTATGTACATAATGTTCCACTCTATCTCGTAAGCCCCATACATCAAAACTCACTTTGACCAGCTTGTAAGAACACATAATGGGTTTGGTGGACTCCTGAAATAAGAATTAAGGCATTAAGAGAAGCACCGAGTATTTTTATAGTCAGAGAGGGTTTGGCTGACTGGATATAACGAGCAACTACATATACCTAACCCATGAAGTTTCAAATAACATTAAAATAGCAGGAAAAATAGATTAGACAAGTCGATATGTTCCACTTGCTATAAGATTGCTATATTTATTACTTCATATACATTATCATAATTAATATTGCCTATTATATCCTTCAAATAACGAACATCAGATGAGATTTAACTTTATCGTGACGGAGGTCAATAAAAACAGACTACTAAGAATTGAAGGGACGTCTAACAACAGCTAAGCGAAAAAGCAGCCATTCATTTAAAGCGCCCATCACGATAACAGCAAATATTTAATACTCTCTGATGGAAGTCTTTCCACAGGATGAGGGTAGATTTACGCCTAGACAGAATTAGAATCCCTTTGTTATTAGAAGTTATAATTTTGACAACTATTCTTACCTTCCAGCCTGGTGCCAATGGTCCTCTGCCAGTCTTCACTGACTTGAACTGTGTGCAGTCCTGAAACAAGAAACAGAATTTTAATTTTCATCCTGTAAACACTCTGCGTTCGGACCTCTAAGTTAATCTTTACAGGGCACGTTGCTCTAACGAATGGGTTGTGTGGATGATCACAACATCTGTTTTCTGGGCCCACCGTACCAGGATACATAAACAAATAAACAAACTCGATACACGAACAATGAGATAAACACAAACTACGTAAATAGTAATAGAACAAAGCTGCTTTATTCATTATTGACAAACTAATTCAATCCTCTACTACTGGCACTCCTAAGACACTTCATTAGATAACTGAAGCAAATAGGCCAATATCAAGAAAGCCTATACATTTTCAGATGTAAAAACAATCTGCTAACATTACGTTGCGTTACTTGCTAAGAACCCCGTACCCAGCCACTGGGGCCAACTGTCCCTCAAATACTGTTATGTGAACGCCATTTCTAGTCAAAAGAAGAACTCGCCCTCACAATCTCATCCTTTAAAAACCTCTGCCTCTAACACCATCAAATTTGTGTCCTAAAGAACTAAACTTTCTCCTCTAATAATGAGATCCTGGATATGTGCCTTTTAAGAACCATTTCAACAAAAAACGATTTGTTTGTCTAACGCCAAAATAAACTGAAGCCAACAAAGGTTTTGATATCACGCAGGTATGGAATGGGGCTTTTGCTGGTGGATATACTTACGAGACGTACGGTTGCCAGTTTTAACTAGAACTTCTTTCTTCGAATCCCTACACTGTAAAATTTCATGTTTGTTACTACATCACTATCTATGTAGATACAAATATGACACGGAAAGTGGCTTGACGCTAGTTGCGACACTGGATGAAGGAATGCAGAGCTTGACTCGATGCCCGAGGATTGCAGCAGAGGTGAAAGTACTACTAGAATATTACTTAGAGTTCTCTGCATCCCTCGTAACTCTCATATGTATCTATCTAAGGAAGAATTAATCTTAAGGATATACCAAGTATATTTCTCTTGATCATCATTACAAATTTAATAAACATTGAGGTAATCTATTGATATCTGCCCACTTAAGCTAACAGACCGAAATAGCCCTTCGCTAAAACAATATAAAACATTAAGAGTAAAATTTGGCTTCCAGCGAGCGTGCAGAAGTCTGTATGTTCATTTGACAGTAACAACGGCTTGTATAGCAAACTGAAAACAGTAACCTTATCTTCACAGCATTATCTCTAAAATGTCCATGTACAATGAACAGTTTTGAGATGTTGTTGAAAATAAGTTCTAAAAGAAACCATGCAACATTTACTTGCTGGTAAGCGAAAGTCAGCAGGAACCAAGAATGACAACGTGTTGAAAGTAGCGGCAGAACAGTGGTGCAAACATGGGTTAGTATCAGAAGAAACCATATGGATTTAACAAATATATAGTCTGGTGACCCAAATCTTCTGCGTGCCTTAATCGGCCGGTGGCTGCAAGTACGTCACTTACAGGTGTGCCAAGCCTACCCTTCCTAGCAAGTAGACTAGAACATGCTCAACAAAGGGACTGATGCGGCTGACCTTAGCTTTTTGGTGTGTTTCAGTCTATTCTTTGATGTTATGGGATATTGCAGTGGTCTGTGATCAATAGCTAATATGCTCTCTTCTTTGTTACTTGAACGATTATGTTTACCTTCAATCTATCCTATGTCTCTCGGGAGGAAATGATGGGAGCATAATATGCACTTTACACATTGTGCTTTCCTGTCCAGGTCTTCTTGGTGTGTCACGTCTACCTTATTCCGATGCTTTCTGGAATAGTCAGCCTTTGGCCGTCAACTGTTGTTTTGTTAATCAAATTTATATTGTACTACCGGATGTGCGCTTTTGGTCCATATATAATTAGTAGATTCGAAACATTTACTTTACTTTCTACGTGAATAATCCGATGGCAAAGATGGAGCAGAACCAAGTGGGTAAATTTATTTACCAATAGTTATCTGTTTAGCATGTTGTCTAATTGCATTGAACAAAACCCTTTTATTCGAATCATTCACCGTAACAACTGATGAACAGTGTTCAACATTAACCTGTTGACACCACTGAACAATCGTGTATGTCGCCATTTTCTCTTCAATTCGCCACGTACACTTAATAGTTCAATTGTATACTGGAGGATGCTGCATATGTCTAGAAATATGTTAAGGTGAACGTCGTTTAAGTAGCGAAGACAGTTCATTCTTGAACAATTAAGTAAAATCAATTACTGGTAAATATAATGAACAGTAACGCCGTAGGTATATCGTTCAGGAACGATCAATGTTCCCTTTTTTCTGCACACAACCTGTGTCTTTCTTAAAACTAGTTCCTTTACGCTGAGCTTTCCATATATCACAAAATTATCCCATATGCAAGGATCACCTATGGTGACAATTACAGTCTCTCACTCATTAACATCTAGTGTGTTGCCACCACTGTGCGTTGGCTCATCAACATCCTGAATAAGGTAAAATAAATCAATTTTGTCCAGGACGTTTCTATTCGTCTGCATTTATTGTCTGCTTTTATTACCCTATCTACTACAGCACGTTAATGAAAGGGCGATGTTCAAATTAATCCTATCTCTTAGTACCTACTATGTTAGGAAAGTAATCAATAATATTGAGTTCTGTTCTTTTCTACTCCACGGATTTTTGCTTAAAGTAAGGCCTACATTTTTACCCCCTCTGTCTACTACACTCCCTCCACAAAAAGAAGCATGCTTAAAAAGCCCTATTTCTCAGTACCTGCTGAAGTTGGGAAGGGTTATGCAATTATAAACTAGAGGAGCTTACTTCAATATCCACCCAAAAGTTCAGTGTTTAACATCTATTACAACTAAAAGCATT
Organism: Carybdea cf. marsupialis auct. non (Linnaeus, 1758); assembly: GCA_010016065.2. Classification (NCBI taxonomy): domain Eukaryota; kingdom Metazoa; phylum Cnidaria; class Cubozoa; order Carybdeida; family Carybdeidae; genus Carybdea; species Carybdea cf. marsupialis auct. non (Linnaeus, 1758). The sequence goes on along the minus strand of JAAAKL020003943.1, from coordinate 4,381 downwards.
AATATTCATATTGCTTTAATATTTAATTACTACGAAGATAAGCAACCATAGGATACCAATTACGGTGTCTGCTTTAGTTGTAAAAAACCAGCTGGCCTATGAAGCACGATTACACGGAAGGGATTTACGGGTCAAGTAACAGCACAGCTTACTTCTAAAGGTGACCATTGTAGGGGTTCTGTAAACGATTACTTTTCCTTCTATCGTGTACAATTAGTAGGTCAAGACACTGAACATTAACCTCCCAAACATGGATCGCACTAAATTTATGGGTAGTCATGATCATAAACACTAGTAACGTTGGTCAAAATACTAGCACGCTACGTGACGTTACCCTGCATTGCAACTGAAGTGGTAGTGGTTTTCGCCTAGCCTAAAATCAGAGCAATTTAACTTCATGCACCCCTCATACGACATATCCCCATAGCCCTAACTCGGTCTTCCTTACAGTTGAGCCTCAGGCATTCGAACTCTGGCGGTGCAAAAGCTATTTTGTTATAACAAGTGAGGTTCTGGGGAAGGAGAGAAAAGACAATTTTTTCTCGACAACCATCAACAGGCTATTGTCATACTGAAAAAGATTACAGCCAGTAAGACAATGTTTGCTTTCTGGAGAACAATTTGCAAGGATCTTGTTAAGTTCAGAAGACAGCTCTCCAAATTCTCTAGCACGACCATCTTTCTGATAAAGGGAGGGGGGAGGCGGGGGTAATCGTTTAAGAACGTGAATCGCAGAATGTAGTTCTTTTCGTTTGTGTTGCACAGATGGATCTTCGATGGCGCTATCTTCACAGTAATAAACCAAAATCTCTTCGTCGTCGACAGTAGAAGCTGCAAGTGCCACTACCTTGCTACTACTAAGGTTTAACAAGCTTTCCTGTTTGTATAAGGGGACTTCATAGTGAGATTAAGGGAATAACGCATCAAGTGCACCTTTACGTCCTATGAAGAGATCATCCATATCTGGGTCTCCATCATTATGAATCTGGGATGGAATACTCACTTAGTTAAAGACGTTAACATTGATATCCTCACATATTTTGTTTTAAAATAGTTTAAGCATCATCCGAGCATCAAAACACGTAAGAAGACCTTTCTTCAAATCCATTGTTGTTACAACTTCTGAACATTGAGTCGATAGTTGGTCTGGGCCGACTGCATGCTGATTGATAGGCTGAGTCACTGGGGTGATAATCGGAAGCAAAGAGATAATAGCTAATTGTAGGTTAGAAGCTTCTGGGTGAGCAGGGCATTAATCGACTATGTAAACAAGATTTCGGCCTTCAGTTCAGAGATTTCGGTGAAGTTGCTTTAGCAAAATTCCAGATTGTTTCCGTCACCAAAGCTTTCTGTTGTGTTGTATACTAAAATGGCAACGATTCAGTGATTACAAGGTAGATGCACACTCTGCTGGTATGTGCCTCCCACGCATTCTGGAGCTTCCAACTCCACCCATTCTTCAGGAGCACCTTGATATTAAAGTCTAAATTCACCCCCACTGAAAACATGCTTCAGTTAATAGCGAAAACAACGGTTGGTAGATGGGTCCCTTTCCAATGAGCTATAGTGTCCATAAAACAAAATTGTGCCTTATCACATAATATATTTCAAAAGCAACTTTAGATACTACCTTTCATCAGTCTAACCCGCCATCTGAGGCTTTGAAATTGCTTTGTAGCAACTTTTCCGTGCAATCTTCTCTTGAATTATGAGCAACTACATGGCCCTCTGGCACATCTATCTACTTAAGACCACTGAAAAACTGCATTTTGAATGTTTTAGTGATCCCTAAGTGAAGTCTTTTTCATTTAAAATTCGTATCAGATCCTAAATAACCAACTCGAAATTGTGCTCTTAGGTATTCTATATTTTGTTACAACTAGCGCTTCGGACTCTCTCGTTATCTAACCGATTCGAACTTTTCTTGTAATGTGGAAACTGTCTTCGTCCTTTTCAACGTACTCGAAACTTGTTGCTTAGACATGTTCAAGCAGCAGAACACGAGCGTATGACTTTAGCGCTGCAAAATTTATGTGCCAATATTGCGGTATGTTCAAAATCCTCTCAAAAATACTTGCTGAAACCATCATCAATACAGATCATCTAGAAGAGTTTAAAATAAATATTTAGGGCCTAAATTTGGCTGCCAGGAATATTTCATCAAAGAATCATCTGGACGTAAATTGCTGCAAAAGTGTTAGTTTGTAGCAGGAAACTGACTAGCCATATGGACAAGTTTGCAGTAGCTGTTCACAGCAACACGATTGTAGTTAAGCATCTAATTAGCAAAATTAGTACAATATCTGTCAAGACTACTTCGTAAAAGCAGTCAACATCTAAATTTGAAAAAGCGATTGTAGCAGATAAGCCAATTAGAACAGATAATGGCAGGGGTATTAAAGCTCCAAGTTAACTAAAAGTTAATGAAAGAAAGGAGTATGTCAATAAACTTGAACAGGCTATGTAGAAACTATAAATTTCCATACTGGTACAATGTCTTTGCATCTTGCAATGTTTGCTCTGTACAAAACTTCCGATAAGTCTTTTCTTGGTTGAGGAACTGAATGAATGACTCTGACAGAGGTTTCAAGTGAGTTGGGGCACACTATAAAAGCTCTTTGAGTGACGTTGGAGGGAAGGAGTCAAATTCTTCGAATACAAGGAGGGTTTGGATAACTCAGTGTTCGGATAACCGAAATTAAACGGTATGTAATGAAATCTTCTTTATATTAAAGGAAGAAACTTTCCAGTGATCAACTCTATAGAGCATGAAAAGATAATTTCAGAGATTTAAGCCACAAAAAAGGGTGCGTGCTTCAAAGTCTCATTATCACATACAATATAAAATAATTCTATATAACTTAGTATAATATAACATTTTATATAGTATAAAATAACATGATAAGGTGTAGTATAGTGGTATATCATATAATAATATGATATAATATCATAAAAGATTAAAAAATATATTTTATATTGTTTTGAAAGGTAGCTTATCTGGACAAATACTTGAAGAAAGGAGTGCAACATGTCCTTCTTTGTTTTTAGTGTACTATTCGACCTCAAAGTAACCAGGCAATTGAGATATCCATTCTACGTTTTAACAACGTTCCCAACACAATTACTTTCAAGCAAACATATACTCTGCTTTAACGTCAGGTACATAGTAACTGTGCGAAATTTAATACCGTGTTAAAAGGATCACTGCTGTAGATTTTGTTACGTAATTGGCTTTGGACGTAAAAGCAATACGAAACTACTTATTGCAGCATTTTGAATGATCGTAGGCGGATGATTGTATGATGTGACTTAACTTACATTACCGTTTCTTAAGTGTGATTGTGTAAAAAACATTTCCGTTTGACACGTACGTTTATCTGTGAGTTCATCTGATAGTCTCACGCTCAACTCATTTAAACTTATGGCTAAACACTGAATTAATTAAAGTCGAAGAAAAGAAATGAGGGGTACATTTGTACTTTTGGGCTGTTTATAGCAGTGAGCTAGTCTGATTTATAGCAGTTTCTTACACATTAGAAACCAAGATGATTGAAAACATGATGCAAAGTTAAACCTTTCTATACAAAATAACTAATATGCTGGAAAAGTGATACCATTGGTCTTATTCTAGAACAAAATAAACTCTCTCACTTTCTTTGCTGGTTTAATGGATCAACTATGTACACAAAAACTATAATCGTGTACATATTAATGTCTTTTAACCGCGGGAAAATTTTCCACCACAAAATAGCATGCCAACATCGCATTGTAAATCTAAAATCTAACCACATTGTTGTCTAGGAGGTGCTTGCGTGAATTCAGAACATATCAAAATCATAGTCACGTTAACCTATGTGCAAAGTCAACCTCCGTGAACAATGACCATATTTCCATTATGTGTCAAATCTACACTAGAACCATTCGCGTCTATCTTCAGCTCGTCCTCTATGACTAGAGCTTAGCACATAAACAACATGAGTTTAGGCGGAAAGTCCGACTTTATAACAATTTGTTCGGCGGTTTCTACCTGAAGGGTGAGAGGATGCCAATATGCTTTCTTAAGTTAAAGACGAATCAAAAATGCAATTTAATTAACTTAGGGCTAAGAAAATCTTTGACTTAACTTGCCTATCTATCTAATCAGTCAAGAACAAAATATTGGCTGACAAGAATAGTATGCACATATTGACAATAGCTTGTGTTATGGAATTTTATTTAAACCAGTATGTGCATAGGTTATTAAACTCCTATTGTGTTTTCATAATCCGATGTTAAGGCCACTTTTTAAATACCCTGCTATTGGAAGCGAGTGAGTGAGTGAGTGAGTGAGTGAGTGAGTGAGTGAGTGAGTGAGTGAGTGAGTGAGTGAGTGAGTGAGTGA
>JAAAKL020003942.1:12500-21961 GCA_010016065.2 Carybdea cf. marsupialis auct. non (Linnaeus, 1758) | reverse complement strand
TAGAGCCTTTTTCAGATTACTGTACTGGATACGGCAGTAGGTTCCAGCTGACATACAGCAGGAAAACAGGGCCGAGAGGTGTCAACCAAAGCGTAGGTGCCAGATGAACAATGAAGCTTTGAGTGCTACCAATAGCCATAATGGGATTGGTGGTTGATAGGCAACACCATCTATGGGGTGTAAACTATATAGAAGGTTGCACTAACAATAGATTTGCTGTGCTGTACAGAGCAAGGGGTGGGCTCCTCTTGAGGTTGTTGGAGTCAGTCATTGCACTCTCAAGGTACATTTTATGCAAGGAAAAATACTTTGTTTTTGAACTTGCCTTATGTTAATTCCCAACTTTTAGGTTTTAATTTTTCGCTCTCTTTGTTTTTAGTGATTTTTTGTGAGTGTTTGTCGATAGCCTTTACCATTCATATCGTCTCTCACTACTTTTCTGGTAACTCTATATAATATTATTAACCCAAAACTGTCTGTATAGGTCTCCATCCACGTATGGATGCAATATCAACACTGTCATCATTCGAATTTGTATTCAATGGTCACTTTAATCTACCGCTGTAACTACATAAAGTCTCAAATGTAAAATGTCGTATTTTTATGTATTTTTCGTAAGATAATCGAACGAAAGCTTCAACAAAATAGAAGAAGCCTTCTTCAGGGTGTTTTTAAGTATTTCACTACCAATTATTTGTATAAGTTTATCTATTGTATGAGCTGTATTAGCAGAAGTGCTTCATACCTTTTTAATTGTGGCATTAAGTACTGTAGAAGTAATGATTCTGTAGATAAAGAAAGCTCTTTAGATAGTTATCGGGTAGTTTATTAATTTTAGTGGAGATTCATTTGTTTTGATAAATCTCAAATGATGTGAGTGCGACAGGGTGTTAAACAGCATCCCTGTGTATAAAGAATCAAGGAATGAACAGGTAGATAAATGAACTCATTGATTCAAGAATGAATTGATAAAGAAACGTTTGTAGTTACAACCGTTTTCGCTTGACATTTTATATAGAATAGAATAAGAAAAGGATAAATAGCACGAAAGACACAAACGCCTTTAAATACTAAAAGGTTTCTATATTTTGACTTACTTGATTTTCTGTACCATAGACAAAGTTTCTGAATTCCATTTAATTGAAATGTTCCAGGTTTTGCCGGTCGTGGTATTCTTCAGTGCTTTTATTTACATGGTGTACTATCTCGGCTTAATGGAAGTAGTCATCAAGAAGATCGCATGGCTGATGCAAGCTGCAATGGGCGTATCTGCTGCTGAATCTCTCAATGCCGCAGGCAACATTTTTATCGGTCAGGTATGTATATTATACAAATAAACAATGGAAAATACTATAAATGTAACAAAAAAGAAACCTATTGGATCAGGGCATAGAACTGAAAGGTTCTGTGGTGTCTCCGCGTTATTCCAAATCGCTTATGTTATTACCCCTACCTGGCACGGGCTGTTTTGACTTAATCAGGGATTGCTGTGTGGAAGGGGGGTAAGCTGGCCAGTGGTATTTTGAGCGTTTCGCAGAAACATTGCAAGTAACATGCAGTAAAAACATCCAATTAAAGCGTGATATTACAATATTTAGTACTTTAAGGCTTCTTACATTGTTAAAGGGCTTTAATATGGCAGCATTGGCCAATGAGATGATAGCCTGGTCATTAATAATTTATGTTCTCGTAGAAGTATGATCAGATTGATAATTGTGTTGTTTTGCTTAATTTTCAAAAATGGGTGAAAAGCAAAAATCATAACGGTATTGGCATGGCAGTGTGAAAGATAATATGTGTAGAATAAGCGGAAAATGTATGGGTTTTTTTTCAGGAAAGTACATATAGTATTAGGTATTCAAAGTGGTTGTAGTATAAATTAGGTTTACATGACTGTTTCATTAGGTATACATGACTGTTTCATTAGGTTGTATATTATTTGCAAAAACAAACAAGTATTGTGAACGTGTTTGTGTCATTACAACACAAACGACCCAGAATAGTTATTGATTACCACTAAATCAACAGAATATTGTTACATATGTATTCAATACATTACTTTCTATCATTATGTAAAAACCACGGAGCAATTCTCCAAGTGAGATACTTTGGAAAACGTTCTTCCAGTTTGGTCTGTTTAGATGGAACCGATTTAATCATCTTATTTAAGCGTTTTGTAGATAAGAAAGTTAAGAAAAATAGCAAAGTTTCGGCTCAGCATCATAGCGTTAGTGGTCTGAATAGTATTAATCAATATTTACAGCCGCAGGCCCATCCTTTCCTGATAATTGTTGGTTTTATTATGTCTCTCATTCCTCTTTCCCTTCCCCATCTGCTTGGGAAGTACTAACACTTCTACAACGTAGTGAAACGTATCTTGAAACACGAAGAACTGCCATAATTTATGTTAGTTCGTATGTTAACAATGGCTCTTTTGATAACTAAACTCGGACTATCGTTATTGACGGCAAATCAATCCTTCTTCAACCACGGCAAGCCCGTACCGTTTATCACTTATTCACTGTCAATTGCTGACGTTTACTTGATAGTGTTACGGCGTCCATGTTTACATCTTCATTACAAGTACTACTTTCATAAGAAACCTGTACCGTCAACCATTATGTAGACTCTGCCTATCTACCCCAGATTTTTCTCGTACTCGTAGGTTTTTTCCAAGTGTTTAATATCACGTATGTGACACGCTATTTCTAACTTTGAAATTACATTTCGTACAATAATGCACCTACTCAGTGCTACTCTTTTAACTTACACTTTTGAGTAAGGGTCGGAGCTCCGAAGCAAGATGCGGCTCCTTTCGGAGCAAGTCAAAATTAGGCAATAAATAAACGCACATGAAAGCAGTGTGCTTTATATTTAACTATATATTATGGCATAATATGAAGCACATAAATGTTGAAAGTCTGTGAACGTATTTGTGTATTAATGCAAAAAGAAAAATTGGGATTCAAAATTAGCTTTCTTAATAAACTTATGTGTGAACGATTACACGAGATCCTTGATGTTTTTCCTTTCCCAAACACAAAACTGATGAAGTAAAGTAAATGGGCAAGCTGATGGGAACATATCAGATATTACAACGTAGCAGGCCCCATGCCATGTTTACGAAAAACGAATATAAACGAATGACGAAAATTAGTAATGAACTTTTTACATTGTGAGTGAGCTGTATGTATAAAGTACGATTTTCAGTCACAAGAGATGAAACTAATTGCTGGTCAATTTCTTGATGGTAATTTTGTAATGAAATGGGATTTATTTTTATAAAAATGGATATCTGATGGTAACCTGGTGTACAGGACATCAGGTTTCACATAGATTGAGCTGTTAAATCGCAATAAAGTGAGGTTGAAGAACATTATAGCGTGCAGAACAGGTATCGAGGAAAAAATTTATTGTTGCGTCGAGATAAGGTAGGTGACAGACGAAATGGGGTAGTCGACAATTCCCACAACTGAAAGGGATGGAAAATAGAGCACATGCACACGTACAGAAAGAAAAGACAAAACCAGGGGGTAGAAAGCAAAGTTTGTAAGGAAGTAGATGCTTGGCCATAAAAATCTGTTAAGAAGTTCGATCTAAAAAATGCTCCAAGATTTGATCCGTGTATGTTAAGCTTATATTGTGCGAATTTTTATACGTAGTTTCTTTACAGCAATCGCTTTCGTGTGTTAACCGAGTGTTATAATATACCTTGCAGACGGAGTCACCTCTTCTTATCAGACCGTTCCTTGCTGATATGACATTGTCTGAGCTACACGCCGTAATGACTGGCGGATTCGCAACGATTGCAGGCAGTGTTCTTGGCGCCTTTATAGGTTTTGGTGTATCACCATCCCATCTGCTATCTGCATCGGTAATGTCTGCTCCTGCTGCACTTGCAATGTCCAAGCTGATGTTCCCTGAACGCCAAAAACCAAAAACGCAGAAGGTGGAGGATATCAAGCTTGAAAAAGGGTATGTTGAAAAGTGGGCTTAGTTTCTTTTTCTCTGGATCATAATAGATTTATTATTGTTAGTAATTATTCAGATTAGTATGTTACTTCCAACGCACTTTCCGAATGTACAAGCATGAATTCATGCATCGTTTGTGATTACTGCGTCTTTTCTGGAGTCACCTCCTCAGTTTTGGCATACTTATATATACAAGGTGCATAAATAATAGCAGTAACTGCAACCTATCACCCCCATCTTTCATAAAAAAGAAACTGCAGCGCTTATTGAGGCGCACTTCTAGCAAGAACTCGGTACGAGACTTCAGCAGTTGTCAGTGTGAAGCCGTCGTTTCAGTTCGAAAAAGAAGATGCAACAAAGTTACTAGAACTTAAAGCCCTTTAAAATTCAATTCCTATTTTTGTACGGGTCATGCAATTTCCCAATGTTTTAGACTCTTCCAATCGTTATTCTACTTAAAATTCTACTAATTAAGGTAATAAGCGAAATTAATTTTGGCAAATGCAGCTGTCGAAGCCATTGAAAGCTCAGTCTCCTGATCTTAGGGCACAGTGACATTGACACTTCATCAAAAGGACGAATGAACTGGTTGTCACTATATCGGTGGCCGTTTTGAAACTGGTAGATACTTTTTACCTTTAAGTTTGATGTATTTGGAAAACAGAGCGTTACTTGAATAAGATTCGTTTAACATAAAGTCTAACTGCAATTTTGTTACCTTTTTTGCTGTGCTTTCCAGTGCTCTGAATGCACGCTTATCGTTAAGCGTTGTAATATTTATTATTGATAATGTAGGTAAGGTAATACTGTCTGTCCTGGATGTACTAGTCACTAAGGACCATAAAAGGATATTAGGAATATTAACTACACTTTACAGGAAAGAAAAATAAAGTGGATGATGTTTAGATTTCTTAGATGCGTCACCAGATCGCTACAAGCCAGCTATGGTAAAGACATATATTCACCGAGCATACATATTATGCGCCAGTTTTGGAAAATTTTCACCAAGAAGTACCCTCAATTACCTCAAAGAGATGCTACCCAACAACAAGTACCCGCTTAGTATGGTAGATAAAGTATCCTAAACTGCTCCTCTTCGTTAAGATTACCGGACAGTAATCATGAGAAAAAGGAGCGGATAAATCTTTACCACAAAGTACCGTGGTGTCCGAACTCTACCAATGAAGAGAAAGTGTTAAAGAGAATTCCGAAGAACCATATGATGTCACGGCAAGAAGGGAGAAGACTTAAACTCAATATCAGTTAGGAAGGCAAGAAACTTTTAAGTACATTGCGGCCTACAATCAACAATGAGCTTCACTATTTAACGTAGCAGTATGCGTGCCCCGATGCTAGATGTGGCACCAGCAAATCCATTGGTCACACTACCAACGCACTGTCAACAAGGGCCTAATAATACTGTTAGAATGATGCTCCAAAAGAACACATGAAGTCAAACACCAAAACCGACTATTCGTCAAACTACATTAAAAACCATGTGAAATTATTATACTGATCAAAAGAGATTACAGAACTTCTGAAAGCGTAGTTTATACTGATACGAGAACAGTGCCCTCAATAGCAATAGCAAGGAGAAAGGATTCACTCGAAGCCAGTTTTCATTTTTTCCATCTTTTTCAAAGTTTTTTAATTTCAAATTTACTTAATACTATCATACCCTATTATTTTACACTCAATAACAGACACACTCTCTGGTTTTATTTGCAGTTTGAATGTTACCTTCTTTCAACACGTGTAGATCACTAGCGCATGAACGCGTCAATTTATCTATTCTGTTCAGCCCACGTTCTTTTATTGTTTTTAAATTATTATTATTATTATTATTATTATTATTATTATTATTATTATTATTATTATTATTCTCTATCCCGTAACCGTTTTTGAAGGTCGTTAGGGCGCTGCGGTACTCTGACGAATGATATTTTTCCACATCCCTCTGTCCTCTGCTGATCGTAGGGCCTCTTCTGGTTTGAGTTTTGTCCATTTGTAAATGTTGTCGCACCATTTCTTGTGCTGTTGACCTCTTCTTCTTTTACCACTCATTGCGCCCTGTAATATGGTTTTACTAATGCCGCTTGATCTTGTTACATGTCCAAACCAGCGCAGCTTGCTCACATTGACCGTGTCGAGTAGGTGCTGGAACGGTCCTATAGCTAGTGCAATCTGTCGGTAAATCTCCTCATTGGTGACTCGATCTCTGTGTGAGACGATTTTTTAAATATTTGACGATTAATAGTTTTAACGCATGGATTGTAACATAGTTTTTTATTAGTTCGAAACTGCAACATTTTTTTTCTTTTGGTAATGGCAACATAGAGTGCGGAAGCATTTCTCTATGGATATACAATGGTTATCGCATACTTTTACTCAAAACGCTGAAAGGCAAGCATGAATTAAGAGCGCGGGAATGGACAGCTACAAAGATAACAAAATGTAGTTATTCGTTTTTTAAGATTTTATTTAGACAGAAAATACAGTAAGTGAAAAAATTCGGCAATCTCCGAAGTTTTTTGAAATCAGACGTTTCTTTCGAGTACCTTCAAAAGCTGATTGAAATGCTGCATGGTGTCTACTAATTTTTTATCATATAATAATCAGATTAAGCTCCTTAGCGGCATCATTTGCCCAAAATTATGAAGTTTTACTTGTTAATCGTGATTCTATTGTAGAACAATAGTTTGCTGCTTCTACTGATGACTGGGTGTTCTTAGTAAGGATCACGAACGACTCCAACGATACAGACTATTCTTCGAAAGAACTCACCAGTCGTTATATTAATTGTCAGAACTTAATACTTTGTTTTACTTAGTTAGCTTCTCTCTTTTTTGTGTTATAAAGTACTGCTTCTGACATCTCGTATTATGGTGTTTTTATTTGAAAATTTACAAAGCCAACCAACAACAGTTAGCTGTAAATATGCTACTACCCCTCCAACCCCCAATTTTGTTGTTGTTGCTATGGGCATGGCAGGAGGCAATGTCAACCACTAGCGGCAATTGATCGGCGTAATATAGTAATATCTGCCTCATTTAAATGAGTTGGTACTATGAAACGGTTTTTTATGCTTTAACTTACTGTATGTAGCCTCCCAAAAGAATTTAGGGAATTTTTTGACATTGGATGGTTATACTTGGGCCATCTGTTGTACCATTTCATCCAGTAGATCATGTCTAGAAGCGCTAATCTGGTTCAAATACCATATACCACTAATAAACGTAGTGTTTTATACGTTTTTTGTCGTTTTTAGGAATGAAAAAAATGCACTGGAAGCTTTATCAGCTGGAGCCTCGATGTCCATTGCTCTGGTGGCAAACATCGCAGTTATGTTAATTGCATTTCTCTCCATGCTGCGTTTTATAAATGCTTTGCTGACATGGACAGGATCATTAGTTGGATACGATGGACTCACGTTTCAGGTACGAACTTAGGAACGTATTCGTTATTACCTTTTTGTGTATTAGAGACTCTCTTAGACCTTCTGTTTCTGATACATGGGAAAAGGTTTGAATATGGTTCCCATGGATTCATCTCGGACTTTGAAATAGGATAGTCACTGCAAGGTTGATATTTTTAAGTACAATTTTCTTAGCGGTCAATTGTGATCTTAGAAACAAATTAACACCGGGTCGAAAAATTTCTGCACCTGTTAAATTATGTCTTGCAATATATTGTATTGATTCACATCATCTAAGTGTTCGAAATGTGATTATTTTATTGTGGCACTGATGAAACGTTAAGCGAAGCAGAAAAAATGAACTCCTGGTGGGCGGTGAGAGTGTCGTTATCGACCTGCCAACTTAAAAAGTTAACTGTTCCACAGTTTAGTGCAGTGATTAAGTTGTCCTTTTTGGTGCTCGAGTTCCCGGGTTTTATCTCTACCAATATTGTTTTTGTTTGTGTCAATTTAGTGAATATGTATCCAATAATATCTTGTGTGTCTTACTGAGCACCAACGTATATCCCGTGAAGCAAATGTGTATGATTGTGCACTTACATATGTATGAACAGTACATGGCGTTTTTGTACGAGACGTCCAGGGTTCGATCCTCAACATCCTTCATGTTCCTCTAGAGCGTATGCATATTTTGATCGCCAGGATCTACATGAGTACGCATATACATCGCACCGAAAATGTATCCCATGATGCAATTGTGTAGCCGTGCACTTACATATGTATGAACAGGATAGGGCGTTTTTGTGCGAGACGTCCCGGGTTCGATCCTCAACATTTCCATAAGCATTCATGTTCCTCTGGAGCGTATGCTTATTTTGATCGACAGGATCTACATGAGTACGTATTTACGTCACACCGAAAATGTATCCCATGATGCAATTGTGTGTTGCCGTGCACTTACATATGTATGAACAGGACAGGGCGTTTTTGTGCGAGACGTCCCGGATTCAATCCTCAACATTTCCATAAGCACTTCTGTTCCTGTAGAGCGTATGCATATTTTGATCGCTAGGATCTACCTGAGTATATATTTGTAAAGCTGAAATGCACTGAGGTATGCTCCAATCGTACGGTCATTTCATTTGCTGTCAAGTATGCAGATGAGAAGAACCAATGTACATTTTAAATAGATACAGCCAATGCAGCAACTGCATTCGCTCAGTCTAGTTCGTAGGGGATTGTGCAATCCGGGGAGAGGGTTGGTTAGTCACTGCTTTAGCTCCCATCTCTTCATTTATTTAAACAGGTTTATAAAGCATATTAGCCATTTTTACTATACGATTATCAAAACGTTAAGCAGCCGCACTGAAACTACATGTAAAGCACAGTTCAATTTAAAAATATTAATTTATTGATAATTTATTTTATCTTCTTGTGAAAACAGGCGAGGCTTTGCCTCCCTTCTGACTGCACATTCTTAGTTAAGAGCATTATATTAGCATAACAGTATAACTGATGCACTCACATCCTTTACCGAAGTAACATTAGCCGAGATTGTGTGAGGATGGCCGTTTTGACATAATTTAAAGTTGCTTTGATTCTGTATACTCTTCGCACCTACGGAGGAACCTATAAGGTAGAAAACTTAACCATGCTTCCGTAAGAAGGTAACAAACGCTTGGTAAACGTATCTTCTGTGGTCGATTTGACACAGAGGAAGACCGTAAGTGCATCGATGGCAAGTTTCACACTTCTGTACAGTATGTATTATCCAAAACCTACATATTGATATGGTGAATCAAATGCCATTTCTTCCATACTCAGCCCTATATGTATCTTGTGCATCGCGCCCTTTGAGATGAACAAGCTAACAACATTTTGAATTTGCTTTGCACCTCCATGTTTATCTTGCCATGTTTTCAGTTTTTGACAGAGGACATTGAATGCCAATGAAGTATATAATTTCAGATATGTTCTATAATTGATATGTTTCTTTACGTCTCTGTAAGTTGATACTTTTGACAATACTAATTCTTACATGACTGCACCCAAAATACGGTTCTTTCAGGTTAGC
>JAAAKL020003942.1:0-7500 GCA_010016065.2 Carybdea cf. marsupialis auct. non (Linnaeus, 1758) | reverse complement strand
TAAAGATGTGGTTGGTTATTTTCCCGTTTAGAAGAAATGGTTGTCAAGACAACAGTTAAGTCTTGCTCGAAAAATTTTTTAGATGAAACGAGAGTTCGAAGAAATGAACTCAAACGTTTTCCTATTTATTTCATACAATTACAAAAAATAGACTAAGGAACAGTTGTTGCTAACAACGTTTTCCCTCTAGTCCATTGGAGAACGAGATTTTCCGTGCTCATAGTTCTTTTACACGACCAAAAATTGATTGCCTTCTTTTTAGTTTCTTAATGTTGTTGATAAGTGGCCAAGGATATGGACGTTTACTTACTTTGATAAAACTTTTTTGCGTGTTACTGGTTGCTCGCCACGTAATAGTTTCACAATTTGATAATTCTTTCAGCTTTGACTGTCACTTTTGGTTGCCATCTTCGCTTCTTCTATTTGTGAACATGGCCTCCCTCCAGCACATAGAGCGGCAACTGCCATATTTTCGGGAGCCTATTCCAGAAGTTGCTTGGGCTCAGGAATATAAGTAAAGGACTCGTAAGAGTACGACACGAACCCAAACTGAATCCCTGGTTAAGTTAATAGCGTGCTAATTGGAATCGTTTTTCTAAGGCAGCAATACAGAAGTTACAGAAGCATGGAATTATATACTTGATCATTGTTAGAAAATAAGAATAGAGCCAGAGGAAATTTTAGAGGAGAGACACGAAGCAGTTTCTTTCCTTTAAAAAATGTTGCAACGCTTTTAGAAGACACTCCCGTTCCTACTATCATTTGTCGCCGCCCAAAAAGTACGCAGTTAGTGTTCTTGGGACAGAAAGTGCAAGTGAAGGGGACATCTGCCCTTGATTGATGTATCTCAAACTCTTTAAGGCTTATAAGTTCTACTTCCTGCGCATAAGATCTTGTCTTATTCAATTAACATATCGTAGCACTGCTTTCAAATAAGTTTAACTTTGGGGATAAAAGGAACGAAAAAGACATCTAGCTTAGGTAGTGAGAAAATTTTAGAATGTGACGTGCGGAACGCACTACTCAGTACGGGTAACCGACCTTCTCACATGCGCAACAGTCACAGTTTAATCATTTAATTTGCTAAAGTGGCTGATTACCTACCCATGGTAGAAATTGCACCAATTCTGTGCTGTCGTCTCAGTCTTCCTTGATTTGATAATTAGCCCCTTTCTTATCCCCCTAAGAGACTACTATAAATTCAGACCAATTTGTTCCATTTTAGCATTTCATGGATCAGATTAATAGTCATGCTTCTTTTAATACACATACCTGCTGCTACCTGTTAAAACCAACTTGTACGTGATAACCGCGTAGGTGACACACCGAAAGAAGCGGTCAGAAAGTATTGCCATTTAATGTGACGCGGCAAGCAGGTCTCAACGGGGAATTTAAATTCCTTATGTATAGGTTTTTTACAGTTCGTGTACCATGGGTCATTATGTTTTTCGTAATGATCTTGAAAGTTTGTTAGGTCAGTTTCTTAGGAGGAAAAATGGTGTAATGTTAAGGACGTTCTGTGATAATTGTCGACGTTGAGTACACAGTGGTTTCCGCAAGAATAAAAATGAAAGTTGTCACCTCTCGAACCCTGAATTGCGAAGTCTATCCTGGTTACAGGAGGATATAACCCATTATGTGAATGGAATTTATAGGAATGAGAAAGAAGTGTGATACATTTGGAGAAGAGGCTTATCAATGATGGAGATGTCCGATATTTTGTGAACTCCCACTTCTTAGAGGGGCTCCAAAAATCAGTAAAGGAGCGGTTGGTTCTTTTTAAAAGAAATGTGGTGCGTTTTATATGATATTGCTGCCATTCCAGCTTCTGTTGCATAAAGAAACTAGATACCACAATGATGCCTTATAATGCTGCGGCAACGTCTTTTAATTTTTGGCGAAACATCACCTTTTTTAAGCACTAGTAAATACCTTTTGTAAGCGACGTACATGAAAGTACGGTAACAATAACTAAGATAAACAGTTTCAACTAATGTTAAATCAAAGTCAGTAAATCTAGCTGAATAATTTAAGTCGTTTTGATGTGTTTCATACATCTTGTAATGTTAAAAACCGCCCTAATCTATCTATTAATCAAACGTGGGTTCTCCAATGTATATTGTTTATAATTCTAGGGGGTCAGGGCTCGATTCCGCGAAGGGCCATTGGTGACATCAGGGAAGGCACGTGGTCTTATAGTGCTCTATGTTTAAATTGTCCCTTGTGGGCGCTGACCCAACCCTCATCAGAGGGGAGTGCCTTTGAGAAAGCACGGTATTGCTTTGTTTAAGGTAGCATCTATTGACCAAAAGAAATTATTTTGGAAACGGACATAAAATATGATCGGATATAAAAATATTTTTAAAGATGAGGTAAACGTACCCTTGTAATCCTGTGTTCTGCTTGGGAGCATGACCTTTACATTGTGCCCCTTAACAATTCGCGACTGAGGACATCCTTCCTAGTCAACAGTGTTGAACCCTACTTGTTTATTATCTTATTAATTTTGATTTCTGCAGTAGTTATTGTAGATGATATCAATTACGTTAATCTTCGAAGCTAGTTGTTGTCGTTGTGTATGGATTAGATAACTCATGGTCTGCCAAGTATTTGAAGTCCCGTCACCATATAACTTCATTTGTTGATCTTCGTTCCTGTTCCGTTTTGTTAATTTTGTTTGCGCACTTTTTCCAGTTTCTCTTCCTTCATATTTTCTTCTTTCGTTCTTTGTCACTTAGGCTCTCTCACTTTGTTACTTTCTTATTCCCCGCTCTTTCTCTCTCTTACTCTTTTCCGACTTATTTCCTCTTCACTTTTGTAATCGGGCTTTTATACCGATTCTTCTTAATGGATTAGGCTCTTCATCACTGTGCGTGTGTTAAGTGAATAAGATAACTGAAAACAACTTTCTTAAAAAAGTTACAAGTCTGACGGTAGTCTGACATACTCTAAAATTGCAAGAGTAAGTGTAGTCAGTATACTTACCCGTAATTGGCAGCATGATCTATATACAACTTATGACATGTAAGGGCCACAGCAACTTAGTTGATCAGAGGAATCTCACCACTATTTTTCGTGGAGGGGTTGTAAACTTTTTTCATGTGATGTGTATTGTCGATGTATTTTGTGGGAGAAAAGCAATGGTATTATTCGCCACATGAATTTTTGGTATTGTTTGTAAACGATTGTTGGCCGGTGGCGTAAGATTGGCAAAATACTATTGTATGTCTCCCCTTCCCCCCCTTCCCCCCTTCGACGATTTTTTTTTGGTCATTAATGCCCTTAATATGGGGTCCGTTGTTGTGTCTTCCCCCGCTGCTGTGCACGTATGGGCCACGAGTAAGGAGATGCCGAAATATATTAAGATAGAGTCTCGAGTCATCAGTGGAGCTCAGAAGTAAAATATTTGGCTTTGTTCTATTTCCATTGATTTAATAACTGTGCTCATTATGTGATTACCATAAGGAAAGATCGTTACTTGTGAAGTTAAAGGAACATTTTATTTTTTGTAGTATCTAGGTCAATTTAATTTGTTTATGATATCGTGATGCCGCCCCTCTGCTGATCATATATTGCACTTTCCGTAATCATACGATTAATCTTTTTCTATTCCTTTTTTTCCCCACAGGGATTTTATACAAGGAAGGTTACGATGATTCGGTTGTTAAGGCGATCGCAACAACCGCGGGCCCTACCATACTAACAACCTTAAACACTACACTTAGTACCAGGCTCTAGATCTAAACCTAGGGGGAAGCCTACTCCCTAACGGACGGTGCCTTACGCCGGTAACCGAAACATGCGGGTGAACCACACCCAACAGTTCTGAAAGTAGAACACCTTTTCGAGCCTCGTTTTGTCTCTCGTTAAACAAAACAACGTTTCATAAGTACTTGTTGTTTTACATTTGTGTGCGTGTGTGTGATTTTAGGGTTGTGGAGATTAGCTTAAGGTCACACCAGTGTCTAAAAGAATTCCTATTCGTTTTTTGCTAACATTCATTGTACGTATTTTATCAGAATAGTTATTTGCACAGTGCTATCTGCTTGGGCGAGCCCGAAAAGTATGTACGCAACTTTTCACGTCGAAAACTAAAACACAGTGCCGTAACCGCTGGGGGGGGCTGAGGGGCTATAGCCCCCCAATAATTTTCAAGGTGATTGAAAGAATGTTCACAGAATTTACGTACCGTCAGTTGCCTTAGAGCGTAAGAATATGTTCTGCTTGATATACTGAGAAGTCTACTATGTTATCCCGGTCTTAAATAGTCTCCACATCCTTTTTCGGCCACGCCCTCGCCACGCCCATGGGAAATGGAAAGACCGGTTTAGCCCCCCCAATAATTATTTCGTGGTTACGGCACTGAAACAGATTATGGTTAAAGGTGGTGTACAAGAGCTAAAGCTACGCCAACTTAAGTCTCGACCAGGACTCGTTTTATCTTCTTCATCATAGTATTTGATACGGTTTTGAATTCCGACCATTGAAGCTATGGGTGGTTAAAACCAGGTGGTTTCTTTCATTAGGGGAATTGGCAGTATTATGTATTCGTATAGGAAATGCTTTGTATAAACGGACGTGTTGCCTACGATGGAGTCATCCTCTGACAAGAGCCCCTCATCTCGATAAAAGGGACAAGACGCTTATTTGTTGGAAGCAGTAAACTACCGACGCTATGCAGTTATGGCCCCTAAACCTGCATGACATACGTAGATACATATGATGGTTGTTGTGACAAAACATCTTCTTACACATGGAACAATGTCTGCTGTTCTCTGTGTTAAGGTGTCTCCTTCCACACCATATTTTCTTATGCCTACATGTACGTACTGGTAAGTTAATTATCTTACTTCCCCTAAGAATGGCGCTTCTTAATTCAGAACTAACCCACAAGAGAAAGTTTGGAGGGGAAAAGCCCTGTGGCGATTTCGGCAGATTTGTATGTATTTAGATTGGCCATGATTACATCGTCTAGATCCGAACGTAGTTTGTTTTACTAGCTTTAGTTACGTTTTACTAGCTTTTTGTCAACTTTTGCTTAAATCTTTTTGTATTCCAACTACCTGAATGCCGAAAGTTAGCAATATGAAATGGTTTGATGATAAACAGTCCGTCCTTTCCGTACAAATGAGAGCTGCCCGATTTCGATTTGTTTCGCATTATAAAGATGGAAAATCGAGGGCTGATATTTAAGTGTCCTGTTGCATGATTTCTGCAGGTATATGATCTCTTCAAAACGGAAATTTTAGAAAGCAACTAAACTTTAGAAAATAGGATATTGTTTTTGCAACTTGGAAAAGAAAGTATTGTAAGTTACTGTACACAGCCTACTCAGTACCTAGTTAAATAGAGGTAGTAGTTTAATATTATTTTTTGATGCATGACGATGAAGAATATTACAGTCACGTATCTATTAATTTCTGTATGTATAGGCAGCAGCTATCACTGATTACCTGAATACGGTTAAACATACAGGAAAACCTCTTGAGTAGGTACGAAAGTGCTTCTGTAATATGTAAGAATGACTAAGAGGCTAAGAGGGAGCTGATACGTTGTACAACAGACAACTGTACAACAGACGGATTTACAGGAGACATCTCAGTACAACAAAGAACTTTGTACAGCAGACAACTTTGTGCAGCAGAAACTGTGTACAGCAGACAACTTTGTGCAGCAGAAACTGTATACAGCAGACACCTTTGTGCAGCAGAAACTGTGTACAGCAGACAACTTTGTGCAGCAGAAACTGTATACAGCAGATAACTTCGTACAGCAGAAAGTGTGTACAGCAGACAACTTTGTACAGCAGAAAGTGTGTACAGCAGACAACGTTGTACAGCAGAAAGTGTGTACAGCCGACAACGTTGTACAGCAGAAAGTGTGTACAGCAGACAACGTTGTACAGCAGAAAGTGTGTACAGCAGACAACGTTGTACAGCAGAAACTGTGTACTGCAGACAACGTTGTACAGCAGAAAGTGTGTACAGCAGACAACTTTGTGCAAACTGACACGGACTGTTATCATTTGTGAACTTGCATAGTTAAAGCTTGAAAATCTTCCCGTCAGGGAAATGTTCTGTTTTTACAAAATTCAGTATTTTAATATTTTCTTTTCGTTCGAGTCCATCATATATACTGATATGGTTGTAGTGTCGTGCTGCTGAAAACAGTTCAGAAGTGTAGCATGTAAGAAAGCAACACCATCAAGACTGTACGTTTCTGTCAGTTTGACAGAGGTCTAAACCATGTCAGAAAATGCCTGACAGTAATTACATTGTATGTGACAGTCGAGAAGGTGGATGCCACATCAAGACATCAATCGTATTTTAATAGAAAGTGCGTGTTCATAAGTCCTTTTCTGTGAACTGATAATCAAGGCATGTGCATTATTACAAAGTGTCATCAATTGTTTTATTTAAAACAACGATTACTTATCAACAGTAAACATGTGTGTTTGTGGATTGTGAAGGGAGACCACTTGCTAAGATTTCCTAAATGAATTTGATCTACCAGAGATTTAATTTTGAAAAGGATATCTTATAGTCATTTAATTTTTGTACCTTAACAAAGTTATTTTGTCAGCTCTTGAAAGGGTGTATACCAGTAGTTACGTTTGTGAAGTGAAAGATTTGTCAAGTTAATTTACAATCCCATTTCTCTCAACCGAAGATGTGATTACATTATGCATGAATCGCTTATTGCATAAGTTACTCTGAAAACTTGTGGTTTGTTCACCGATTGTAAGTAATGGAGATGCCAATATGGACACAGTGACTAATTAGGTTGGGAACACAAGGCAGGCTTAATTATGAACACTTGCTTTATCATTTGCCAATCGAATGATCTCTCCTGGACGGAATCTCGAAACTTGTACTTACAGGTGCATTGCGTATTCCATCGTAGTCAAGTAATGTTCCTAATCGTCATAGCAGCTCCTCGCGAGGTATGAAGTGTTTCCATTCTCGAAGCATTTTGATGATATACTTCATGTTGCGTTAAGAAAACGTTGAAGTGATAAAGCTTGAAACCTTAACAGAGAATGACATTATATCACCACCTGCATTTTTAATGTTTTGAATGATAATATGAAGTGATCCCTCTGCATCTGAAATGATGGAGTTGAAAGGCGTTTGATTGCATTTCTATTTTAACTATCCATCCAAGCCTGAATTGCAGTTGATATGCTTTTGACCTTTTCTTAAATTTCTTAAACAACGGAGTCGATCCTCCGAGTTATGCGGAGACAGCTTATTATCGTGTTTAGTTGCATTTGAACTTCATTGTCAACTTTGAGTGCAGCTAGCGTTGCCTCTTATCCATTCGCTGCAGACGCATGTCCGTATATTCAAGGCTAGGACGTATGATTTATCAAGTACTAATCCAATGTAGTAAGCTTAACTGTTATGCTTCAGTGTACGGCCACTTCAGGCCTTGCCATGAGTAAAATGACTCTCGAGCTCAAAAAAGCTCACGTTAACAACCTTGCGCGAGCGTTTTCGC
>JAAAKL020003941.1:0-21962 GCA_010016065.2 Carybdea cf. marsupialis auct. non (Linnaeus, 1758) | reverse complement strand
CTTTACCATTGCACTAAATAGTGCAATAGTAAAGTCGACAATCCGGGTAGTTGATCCCGAATTCTCACCACCACCAGCACCCTTCTTTTCTGTTTCGCTGTTAGCTTCATCTGTGCCATTTCATTGATATAAGCATATATATATATATATGACTTTCCAAACACATCATGTTCAGATATAGAGTGCTCCTCGTACTCTTCTCGCCATTAAAACCAAAACAAGAAGGAAAAGTAAATCCCTCTCAAAATGTTCTTTTTCGCGGCAGTCCTGGTGTGCAAGTAAAATCGTAGTCGGGTGCTTTGTCTGAAACTTTTTCAAAGGAAAAAGTTCTACATTATTCTTCGTATGCATATTTTTGTAAGTTTGGATCGTTAGTTCTGTCAGGTGTTAACGACTAAGAGCAGACATTGCCTTGCTCTGCAGTGATCTTGACAAATTTTCACTAATAGAAAACAGCCTTTGACTAAGGTGCAATCCATAAAGGAAGTGAAAGTCTTGCATCTGACTTTGAACGCCAGTTATGCGACCTTTGATGTCGGAGTCAAACAAGGCCAGCAGTTGTTAACGAGACATCCCAAAATTTCATTAGTGTATCGCGATTGTCTATGATCTTTAAGCATGCACTTCTTTGCATTGTCCATCTGGTTGGGCAAAGTTTATTGAGGGCCGGAGCAACATTATTTTCTGGGGGTCTGTGATGTATGATTCGCACCGAATCAGGTGTTTGATATCACTAAGCATTTTTTCCCTTTTAGGAGATTATTTGACGATGGATATGATCCCCATTACTGTTCTCATGACATCTTTTATAAGTTTAGAAGTTGTCAGGCAGATATCTCCAATATTTGCCTGAAGATGGTAACAAAGGTGAAACTCAGAGTAGCAAATCAGAACTCAATTTCCTTTAGCACATCTTCCAAAAAAATAGTAATAGTCTGCAGATCATATTTTCCAGCGTAGGGACGAGTAGGTTGAAATGTTCCCACTGAGGAGCGTAGCCAGCCCTTAGACACACCCCAGCGTCGGGTCTGTTGTCACGAAAAGAGAGCAAAGTTCCCTTTAACACGACAAGATTTCTCGCAATTTTAAAATGACTGTGTATGAGATTCCCTCGCAGTTGTATATCGCGCGGGTCAAACCTATAACATCATGCAAAGGGTACATAAACATTGGAAGGAAATGAAAGTGTAACCTTTTCAATGATAATTGCATTTGGGCAGGAATTTTTGTTTGTCATGTTTCAGAATGTTGTTTACCATACTTCGACTTTTAGAGTGTTTTCCCCTGCAAATGAATCGCAGTGTTGATTAGTCGCGCAAATTGCAAAATAACAGCAAAAGAAAGAAAGCACCGGGCATGCACAGGATGTTTGAGCATTGCAAAATCTCATTCGCTTTCTTACACTGGGGCAGATTTAGGTATTTTGATGCCACAGTCTCGGAAGTTGAACAGGAATAGAAAATTGACAAATGTGTTTGAACAAATGTGTTTGTATACCAATACACACCAAGCCAAAGAGTAAGGTTAAATATAATGAAAGTAGCAAAAGTCCTTTCATTTATTGTGTATACGATATGATATATTCAAGTTTCATGACATACTGCTCGGAACGGCGATAATTAACACGCTGTCAAATTTGTACTCAATTACTTCGGTAAAAGCCTAACACATCATTGTATAATATAATAGTATCTAATTATGATTTTTCCCTGGGAGGAACTTTGGTGGTGGATAGGCTACTTCTTCGCAAAAAAGCCTACATGTTTACTCAAGCCTTTTTGGTAGCAAAATGCGCTTCTTTGCGTCACAATTTTAAAAACCGAAAAAGGTATATTTGACCCAGGAATTATCAAACTGAAAACTAATATGATGTAACACTACTTGCATTCGCACTATTCCCTCCCTTGCTACGGTCCTGTAATTGTAGACACAATTGAAATAAACTGAGTATGAAGGAGAGGAATGATAGCATCTTTTATAATTTTTAGCACATGGAATGAAGGTATTTCATACATCACCAGCCATTCTCCCTGTCTATCAACCTGATAACGTAAAATGATCAGAGTGATAGAGTTCATAGAACATTCCTCGGAGAAAAATAATTGAGTTTTTACACAGAGATTCACTACATATTTATTTCGGCCGGTTCGGTGACCACGGCCACTAAAGATACCTCAGATTAATAATCGTCTACTAATGAGGAAGGAAGAAATCCCGGAATCCCAGAATTGGGCTAACTTTGGCAGTGGATTAGAGGAAGAAATAGGGATAAAGAGGATCATCATTCTACCTAGTTTGTCTCAAGTGACTCATGCACTTTCACCTCTTTTTATTTTGTTGACTCCCTATCACAGTCATATTCCTTAGTATAAATGTATCTTTTATGGTAAGAGTCATTGCACCTGACAAGATCCATTTCTCCTCATTCCCACAATTAAAATGTTTAAAGATTGGTAATAATATCAATTGAATATATTGTGTATGCACGTGGACTTTACTGGTGCACCTGGGACCGCGACTACCAACTTATGGATTATGCCTTTTGAGCTCATTGAAACACTTCTTTTTACAACTGAAGCTAGCGAAATTATTTATATGACAATATACCACACTTCATATTGAGAGGATCCATTTCCCCGTGTTTTATAAATAGTAATAATTCAAAACCTTTCCTATTTCCTAGTGAGTAAGGTTTTTGAATGCTTTTGGGACGCCTAGTTCCAAGGAAAACCCTGAACTATCCGTGACTACGTTACCAGTTTTTGAATGCGTGTATGCATATCTATACATTTTTTGGTGTGGGAGATCCTGGGTTCGATCCCCGTCAGCGCCGTATGCATTTCATGTTTATTGAGTTCTAAACTATGTATTTCATGATTGCTAATGTGTCTGCCTGATTACATATATATGGGAAATGGCACTGATGAAGCTAACAGAGAAAAGAAAAAAATTAGGTTGCTGGTGACGGTGAGAATTCGGTATCGACTTCCCAGATTGATGACTTTACTTTTGCAAAATTGATGTAGTGGCAGAGTCGGTGTTGCAGATCCTGCCTGTCATTGCCGTATGTAGTTCATGTTTACAGAGTTTTATATACATACTACACTATATTAACCACTGCAAATCCATTCCACAGGTGCTATGCTACATTAATGGCACCTGCTGCATGAAAGTCAGACTTCAAAGGAATGGCACCCTTTCCCATGAAACAAGTCAAAACAAACTACGAGAAATACATTTGGTCACCAAGGTCTTTCACTAAACATTGTTGTAATCCCAATTATCATTTTTGGAGGAGAAAACGTAAATGTATCAAACGACAGCTACGATAGTAAGGGATTTCTTAACCAAATGGCGCTATTTTACGTAGTTTAATGCATGCTAGATTCAATTCTATCGACAGCATGCTCTGTGGTATAATGAAACAAGCATCATAAGCAGTGTGGTCCCAGCATGTTTTATGTTAAAAGCACTTTGAATAATATTTTATGGAAACTCGATAGACTGACCATTTTAATGACGTTTTGATAGCTGTAATGAAGTTCAAGATATGAGGGATAATTGTTCCATCACATATAAGATAAAGTAATGTTAAAGGACAGAATAGTAACTGTTAAAACATAACTGAAAAATTGCAGTCTTTCGTGGATAGATTTCTCCAACAACAAAGCAGAAATAAATCTGGATAGGCGCCGAATAAAGATTTTCTAATTTGATTCCGGAACAATTTTGGATCGTTTGGAAGTAGAAATAAGATAATATTCAACAGTCTCTAGCAAACTAACAAAATGTACCATAGTACTTCATACTGCACCCAATTGATCAACATTGTTAGTTAAAGCCAAATTAAAATCAGTGATAATAGTTACATGTAGGTATTATTTATATTATTGACCGTTTAAATGACATTGTTAATCATGATACTTTACGCTTGAATGTTGAATGGAAAAATTTTGATGGAAACCTAACTTTAATAGAATACATTGAAATTGCCTATACGATGTTCATTTTACTTTAGTTAAGTAGGCGAACAAAATTATTCCACTATAAATTATTTTTATGATTCTTCTACCGATAAAACGTAAGGCTACGAACCTTCCCCTCTGCAACCACAAATCGCTACAAAGAGCTATTTTCTAGCTTGTCGTTGCTCATGATACATCATCATGAGAGATTTGTTATCTTAAAAACTCTTAATTTGTTAAACGCTTGTCCAAAATCCTTCTCACAGTTCGTCATTATATTTTCACGTAGGTGATAAATCATTGCAAATTATAAGTACATGAAAGCTCTCATTGGCATAGTATACCAATTGCCTGCGTACACGAAAACACAAATTGTTTCCCTGAAGAACAACGTACTTTAACAGGAGGGGTCTATTTCATGTTAACATAAATTTCATCAGCGAGCATTGCCACTCTTCTTTTCTCCTGCATCATCCAGTTATAATTTTCTTATCAACGATTTCGCCTTGAAAAATTCAGACATTTTGCATTTTTAGAAGAGTCACGTTCAAATACATTTGCCTTGTTCACTTGCCTTGCATGTACGTTGTCATATGTAATCATATCTAATGGCTGCATCATGCATTAGAGTGAAGGGAGAGGTGTTATAGGTCAGTGGAAAGGATCAAAAAGTAGCCCTGCCACGTTGCTTATGAGGCAAGTAAGCCCTAATACTAAGTTTAACCTCCATAAAGTTCCATTATGATCTTTATTATCATGAAAACTATCACCATCATCACCACCAACCTCCATAATTATGATATCATTATCATTATTTTCTTCGAGCTTGAGTCCTGTGTGATAAATTCTCTTGAGGAATATGTAATCCATGAGATTCATTTTTTTAAGTACTACCTTTTTATCGTCATACGGAAAAGCATCCTTTCTTTCAAGATCACTTCGTATCACTCCGCGAAATTGATCGTTTCACCTTTCTCAATTTACTTCTATTTCGCTACTATGCTTTTGCAGAATACAGTATAGAATACAGTAACCTTCTTCAAACACCATACTGTCTATAAACATTACCAGTCCCTTATAAATTCAGGAGGTCCTCCTAAAACGTAGGTCTATCTACGTTAAAACGTGATCGTCCGCCCCACACTAGTTTTCGTGCAACAAGTTTTAGTAGAAGAATTAGTCACTGCATTAAAATAGAAACCAAGAACAAGGTGCGAAAAATACACTAACGTTTGGTCCTAATTGTGATATATTCGTGGTAAGCAAAATATGGTTTGCATCAGTTAAAACAGAGTATTTTTAGTAAACTAAGTAAAAGTATGAAAATAGATACGATAAACAAATCTGAAATATTAACAAATACCTACATAAGAACATTGTAAAACGTTTTTGTCCAGAATAAAGATCTTCAAGAAAAGATTTTTATGAGAACTGCCATCTGGTTGAATGAAACTTTCACCGTAACTTAGAGCATGTTTACGTCTACGATGTCTCTTTCATGTTAACTTGTTTGTGGGTCATTAAAGCTTCTAAAGTTGTTGGGGGTACGAAGGGCTTGAATAACAGAATCTTAGATTATAGATTTTATTTCTGTTTTAACCGGGCACCGGACTCTTTTTTATTCCAAATAGACAATTAGAACAAATAGATATCCTTTCTTTCCCTTAATCTGGAGCCCGTATACGAGCGTCCTTATCAACATACTGTTTAAGGTTAGTAAAACGAGTCTCGTCTATTGTTTACATAAGGTTATTGAAGGTATCTGTGCAATAGTTACCATTTATAAGGCTAGTTTCTCATTATCGCCCTTACCTACTTATCCTCGCAGTCCTTTGTTTACCTCTGAGATTAAAGAAGTGGACTGCTTCGTTTGTCACCTTCGTTCATTCCCATTACTGATTTCATTACTTTTGTTATGGGTAATTGAAGAGCTTACATTCAAAAACTTTAAAATGACATGGGAATGGTTTTGCACTGAGGCTTAGAAGAATGCTTTAGTTGCCTACTGGAGAGAGCAGACCAAATTTATTTGTTGCAGTACCTCTGTAGAGAAATTAAGCATACATTTCTGAAAAGTGACTAGGGAGATTGTGTTTCTCAACTCAAGTCATGCTTTCTACTGTTATCGAGATGACCGTTTATGGTGTTGAATAGCTCACAAGAGTAAAAAACGTTAAATTTTTTATTACCGAAAATACCTATTTAGGCTATTTTCTGAAATTTATCACTCCAAAAACTTTATAAAACCATTCAAAAGCTTCTCTTTGGAGGGAGGAAGAGGACTAGATAGTGTTATAGCCCCTCATATAATTGCTTACAAAAATGAAAAATTTAACTTGTGAGGTCAAAATTCAGGTAATACCAGCACTTTCATTGTACATGTTGTCAGCATTTTTAGCCAAAAATCCAAAGTTCGTTAAGGTCAATCTTCACTAGTCGAAAAATTTCGAGACGTTTCCCACGGCTCTACATGCGCAGTAGTAGTCATTACGTAATATCTAGCTCTGTAACCTCGATATTTTGCAAGAGGAGAATAGTAAAAATCCGCTTCAACATAAAACCAATAGAAATGCTTCATCTCTGCCTTGTAAAGATGGCAGTCAGAGGAAAGCGACTTATTACGCTGAATACGAGGTAAATCTTTGAACCCTATAAAATAGCAGAATATCATAATATTATAATGTTAACAGAAACTGATTCCAAAAGCTAGTCCAAACGATTAGCTTAATTTGAAATGTTTGCTTTCACACGGAAGCTTTTGTTTGTTAAAGTGAAGGATTTTGTATCAGTGACGCGGGTAAAAGTTTATGCTAAGTGACAAGCATGCAAGTTGAATCATCAAAGAAGTTGCCAAGTCAATTTGAAGTAAGAAAACCATGTTACTTCTCTCACATTTTGATTGTGCTTTGATATTTGTATTCACTCAGCCAAGTGTACAAGCTCCACACAATGCTTTCCAGTTAGCCGAATTGCGACTTGTGAAATATTTGTTGAAGTTCAAGATAAACAAATATATGACAACTAAAAGTTAATTGTAAATCACTGCACATTCGACTGACATCATATTTTACTTACAACTTAGGGAAATGCATACTTGAGGCTGGAATACTATATCTCAACTCATGTTCACTCTTTCATTGGACATAATACCTGTTGTCGTAGTCAGTTTTATGTAAAGCCTTTACCAGTTAGAACTTTCCATGTAAACTACACAGGAGGACATTCTCATCATTTTGGTTAACTGTGTGACGAATATAACGGTCATCTAGCCAATATCGGATTTTATCTTCGATCATTCCGTTTATGCTCCCATTGAAGCTGCGACTCGTGCAAGAGCGACCCGTATTGTGTCACTGCTCCTAGTGAAGATTGAATTAAAATTCCGCTGCGGAAAATGTCGAGCAGCAAAAAATGAAGCCCGCCATGATAATTTGCTTCTAGTGGAGATCGGCCTTTAACGGTATTGAAACGACCGTAATTCGCGAAGCATCTGTGATAGAGATTGACTTAATCCTATATGCTCCCTTGTGGAATGGGAGTGTAGCAAACGTGCAACCTGCAATTTCCCGACCTAGTACGTACGTGCTAGATTTTCTGACTTTTATTTTTAATATGTCAGCCACAATATAACATTTTTCTGAAGTTTAAATTTTCATAAATCTGCTCGAAATCTGTGCTTGAAACCTTGAAATGTTGGCCAACATTGATTAAAGGCGGAAGTGCATTAAGTTATTTCCAAGGTCAAATTGCCTATCTTAGCGAATCGTCTGGAATTTAGAGCTCCTTTGTTTTTATGTAATTTATCCTTGAAAAATGCATCTCAACTGTCTACTGTCAGAAAATAGCAAAACTTGAAGGAAAGATTTCTTAT
The DNA here is from genome assembly GCA_010016065.2 of Carybdea cf. marsupialis auct. non (Linnaeus, 1758). Lineage (NCBI taxonomy): Eukaryota > Metazoa > Cnidaria > Cubozoa > Carybdeida > Carybdeidae > Carybdea > Carybdea cf. marsupialis auct. non (Linnaeus, 1758). The sequence goes on along the minus strand of JAAAKL020003941.1, from coordinate 14,126 downwards.
GGCACAAAGGTTTTGCCAACATGTCATATTTACCAGTTGCGACTGATGTCCTCGGTGAACAAGATGGCATATACTGAACCACAGGAGCTAAATCCAACTATTTTTACTCTTGTTTTACTAAAAGATGGTACTATGAAAATGCCGACGTTCAGTACCGTGAGTACCCTTTGTAAGTGATGTTATGGGGAATAGAGTCTATCTCCCTGAACAGAATCAGTTGTGAAAAAAGCCCCAGCAGAATCACGTTAACGATGTATTTCGTTTCTAAGAAGTGGTTCTTAACGACTATTTACCATGAACTCCCAAGTTATGCATACTATACTGGTGACGTTATCTTGACGGTAATTTTGTTATTATGATCACGTATTAGGAAACCAAAACATGCACCTTCCTGGTCATATGCTCTAAAAGCTAAAGAAAACGGCTGTTGGCGAATCCTGTCTCGTTATTATATAAGAGATGTTGTATGGAATATAGGGGAATGTTGATTAAAAGTATTCATTGTTTACAAGCTGTTCCATGTTATGTTGCGTTATGCATATAGCCTAGTTCTCTTAAAAATATTGACACAACTTTATTCTTAGAGCTTCAAAACCAGGAGTTTCAACCCCCATTTTTTACTGAAACATAATTATGTTTGATAATTTTCAAGCCTTAATTTCCATGCCCATAACTACTATTTCATATAAATCAATTCGTGTCCATTAGACATCAGATGCTGCATTAAAAGATTCGTGAAATGATAGCATTGTAGTGTTCAATTTGAAAGATATCAAAAAAAGGTTTCTTTGCAGATAAGGATTGAAACTGTTGCTGAGAACTAACATGGTCATTTCTACCAATCGAACATTTCTCATCACTATCAGATGCTACTCATAAAACGTGACTTAGAATTATTTAAAACTGCACAAACAGCGAATACATTTTAGTACTGACAACCTTATTTCGTGAGACACTCTTCAAAGTACAAAATCGTTAGAGTTGAAATTGAGAAGAAATCAATGAAATTTAACACCAAACTGTGTTTCTAAAGTAACCAATCAGGAGTCTGACTGCTAGATTGGTGTTGTTTTGACTACTCAGTGTCTGTGGAACTGAAGGGGTAACCGAAAAGGACAAATAAAAACACAAATTATTTTTCTCTGCAAAGCAACGGCTTCCTTGCTTTGATGTGGACGGATTCGAGAACGGCTAAGTGGAAAGCAGATCGAGCTTGGCTTATGCGGATTTCAATACTAAAATGTTTTCGCTGTTTCGTGTAGTTTTACTATTTTGTACCACTAACAAACTTTATAAAATTCCTTCCAAATTTCGTCGAAGATGTTCGAAATTTTTGGGCAAAACTCCACTTCTTGAAATAATTTTAATGTTCCCAACCTATCTAAGTCATTTGATTTGCACTTATATTATATAACAAAAGAGAAACAAAGATACAATAAGAATAAGTAGATTAGAAGAAGTTAGACACTTACATTCAATTTTATTACTAAAGCTACTGAAAGATTACTTTGCAAATCCAAGCTGCATAATTGCTGCGTTTTGTTTGATGATCACCTAAAGACAAGATTTACGTACCAGCGCAAGGTCAGCCATTGTACCCAGAGAAAGTAAACAAGAATGTAGGTAAGCCTCAACTTTGCAGAATCAGAATGGAATAAGGCAAAGTAGAATGATAATTGACGCATTGTTTCATCTGTATCGAGGCATGAAAGAATTATTCTTATAAAACCTCAAACAGAATTGCTATTGCGCTTCAGTACATATGCAAAATAGCACAATGTGACAACAGCGAAGTTACCCTGCAAATATATGCTTTCCAATAATTCCTTCCATGGAATTGATGGGCCGCATCATTGCTGTAAAGAAAAGTTTTCAAATCTTCTCAGTACCCAGTTCGAACGCCTGTTCGTGGTATGCGAGGCAAGCAGTCTGGCCACTCTGGCACACGCTGTACACAACGAGGCAGCATATTTCAGGCATTAGTTCCTCTTTTACAGTTTGCCGTACACTGGACAGGGAGACTTTGTCAATTTTCACTGTTTCGCGAATAGGCACAAGCATCTTCCAAATCGGTCTCTAGTAGTCCTGCAGTTCTATCGATCTTCTCGATGAGGCAAAAAACTCAAAATAGCCAGCTTTTTATTGTGGTCTAACATTGATTTACCTTTTTAGAGCGGACTCTGGGGGTGAAACAGTATTGTTGTAACAACAGCTAATCTTAGTGGGTCCTGTGTAAAACCTAGTTGCAGTAGTGTACACACAATTTAGACTATCTAGACCAGTGTTTTTCAATCTCTATAGATGGCTAAAATGCCACAACACCTCTCATTTTTACTTGATAAGTTAGTTGTAATCGAACCATCATTATCAGGCCTGGAGATCGTTTGCAGTTATTGGGGACCGGAAGCGAATAAGGGGGGCTTGCAGCTAGTGTATTACCTTATCGCGCAAGATTTCGACAAAGCAACAAAACGTTTATCACTAATGTTTTTGCGATCCTGGTAATTGATGTTGCACTACAAGTCTTATAAAATGCAACTCCAGTTCAGTCAAGATTAGAAAAAGATCACAGAGGCGGTCTATTTAACTTCTAATACGACGAGTGGTCACAATAAAACCACACACAACTAAACACGAAGTAGATAACAGGACAAATAAATATGTGCTTCCCATGATTAGGGAAATCCCAACACACAGATCTCAGAAATGCAAAAGTCTGATACGACTTTATAATAAATGTATTTCTTCACCGCTCTGCGTGTCTGTATATCGACGATTTACTCGTCTAGATATCACTACGGATTGTCCGCAAAGTGATTAACAAGTCAGTCAGGAAATGATGTAGCAAGCAGGTAACTATTTGTAGGCAAGGAAAATGCGATACAACTTACGATGGCCGTTGTATAGGTGGAATAAGTCGAGAATGATCATGAAAGAATCAATCTCACCCCTTGCTTTCACCAAATTAGAACTGAACAGTCCAAAAGTTGTTATTCTGAAAAATTCGTTTTGTTTTGAGCACAAATGCTCACTTAGGGATCAATTTTCGGAATCTTAAATTCGGCAATTGATACAAAGGTCTCCTAAAAGCATAAGAGACGTGATACGCATGCATATAAGTTTTCGTCATCATCATCTCAAAGGATATTTCTGTCAATTGACATTGAATATTGTCTATATCGAAAAAATGCTCAAAGCTGAACTTAGCCTGTCACTTCATATTTCGGTGATTGATGTAAGATGGCCTACTATGCTAAATGAACTTTATCGCAGAATAGTTGACAGAAGTCCAGCAATGACAGGGTTGGGCAGCGACTTATTACGTTATATGAAATAATGTGTTCATGATCATCAGCAACAAATATTTTCGAAAAAGATGTTGCCAGTGGTGGAAGCTGCTGGTGATTGTGCCTAGTCGCTTGAAAATCAGCTCGTTAAGGTCCGTTTAAACTAGGTTGCAATACGTTGTAGGTTGGAACTGGTCAGACGCCAGACAAAATGGACGCAAAAGCTGGCAGAGTAGCTCAAGTGCTTTTGTCTTGCAGAAATGATGCAGAAACGACGACAAAAAAGAAAGCAAAAGTAAAAGAAATTGCATGAGAAGTAGTAAATCACCAGGTTTAAAAGACTACGATTTGTCCCTCCTCAGAGAATTGGCAGAGGAGAATGCGTTGTCTGAAAAATTACTTACGCATGGATGTTGACAAGAAGAGCATTCACCACAAGAGGAACACATTTACCCCTCCTTGATCCCTCATATAATTGTCCCAATGCACAATTTATTTTTTCCCTCGTTTTAGCCATGTAGGTCCTCCTATAGATGCAAGTTATTGCAGTTTTTCTGTTACACGAATAGCTATCTCACGTCACATCCTCACTGCACCGTAGTCTATCTTCATAATTTGCCAGTGATTTCATAAGCCGTACGCACATCACCTTATAATGTACACTGTCCTACATTTCATATACAAGAATTAGTTCCCTTGTCTAACTCGAACACGAAGCAACTACAAGTTGATCTAGATCAACTCTTGACTGTAGTCGTTTGTTCCTTTGTACTTGGCTTGTACTTGTATTTTTCAAGATTCTCAACCAGCGTGTCCATTCAGACCTCACAATCCTTCTATCATACGTAGCAGGATTGGAAACAATAATAGTAAAAAAGTCACGTGAAAACTTGCAGCACTCTCTTTAGCCAGTGACATGCATAGCCTGTGACAACTTCATATGAACTAATTGCAGATTACAGAATGTTGCATTTGGTTGTAAGAGTAAAGTTACACTACTTTTGAAACTTAGCGGTTGGGTCCCAGTAGGTTGTAATACAAGTTATGAAAGCAGGTAGCATAGAAAAGGTTGCAAGTTTAAACTGCTATTTAGTCGTAGTCGGTGGCGACTTCTTCTAATGCACTTTCCGTCTTGAGGGCGGAGGTATTTGGTTTATTGGTGTCCGTATAATCCATATGGTTCTTGTTTTCCTTTAAGTGTCAGTTTACAAACGATTACCATCTACTCTAGAGAAAAATACTTAAAAACAACACAAGATGGGTTTAGGTTTCCTTTGCATATGCTAGCGTCCCCTTTGAGAACCAACGGTCTAGACCACGTTCAGACTTTCCAAAATAAAATGCGACATCTGTATCCATGTGAATTATTAATATTTTCAGACCCTTTAATATTTTACATTATGTTTCGTATTTCGATCGTACATAGGGGAATAATTCATTTGTTGGAAGTTCTTTACTACACGGCCAGGGTGTTTGATTCGCAACAAAACTTTTTCGTGTCTCTGAACATGTCTTTGTCTTGTCTTTCTTAATATTCGTCTCTTTTCTCGTCTAGATTTTTCAAATCAAGTTTCTGACACCATTCTTAGTGGAACTCGATTAAATTCTCTCTGTTACTGATCTGATATGTAAATTCAACTCGTCATTTATATATTTTGATTCCTTGATAGAGAAAGAAAAAGGTGAAACCATTACCTGGAATTTTGATGTTTCATAAAAATTGTTCTCAACAAATTACATAAACCTACATTATTTGATTGGTCGTCTTTCTTTGGATTCTTTATTGTATCTTACTAATGGACAACAAAATTTGAAACAATCAAATTGAGAGTTCGGTAATCTGAAGATGGGTAGAGATTTTTAAAAATTTGGATGCAGCGTAATTGACGTTGATAAACTTATATGTTGAAAATGAGCCTGTGCCCTATTTCCAAAGGAGAGAATATCTTTGGTAGAGAATACACTTTTTATACACAACATATTGTAAATCACAGCTACATGTAATTACTCCGAAAGTTGAGAACTACGGTCTGTTCTTTGTACAGAAGGAAGTTTTAAATAGCAGTAAACGCCCTAAAATGTATCGATTTACAGGTTTTCTTATTGTTACACAATCCGAAAAGATGATTTGCTGTAAATCCAACTGAATAAAGGTCTGCTTTCTGTGTATTCTACATTTAAATGCAAGCTGCCGATGCTTTTCTTCCTCCTCCGCCAATTCAACTGTCCATGCAAAAAAGAAGAAGCCTAACTAATTTTTTGTGAGTCGGGCATTTGTTATTTGATGGTAGTTGGGCACTACTGCAGTTAAACATCCTGTTTCTAGGCTCATGTTTGCACAATTCCTATTTTATCTTACAATCATGCCTGAAGATCAGGTAGTTCGATGAAAGTAACTTTGAATAACAAATGATTCTGTTGTTATCGGGCATTGAGCGGCTTGATATCATTAATTACTAAAGAGAAGCGATATGATTTCTCCAACGCGGGAGCTTTTAGGTATAAAACAGCATTCAACTTCGCCATCAGATACTAGAAACGAAGAGTCAGAATGCCGACTTTCAAGAATGAAGACTCATGTTTACGTCCCCAAATGCAATAGTTCAACAATGCATCTCTTTAGTAGTTCGTTAAAAACATTTAACAGAGCAGGGGTATGAAGGTAGATCTTACGCACTAAAAACTACACTTGCTCTCAATTCTCGGTGCTCTTGGTGTTTTAAAAGTTTCATTCAATTCTTAGACCCGTATGCTCCTCAGGATTCAAGTATCTCTACATTCCTTGCTAATGGATATTTACTCTTTATCTGGGTGAAAGTCCCCATTATCTGCACAAAAAGGGATAGAACAATTTTTGAACGGACCAGCGCACTGTATTTGCTGTAGTCAGTCCATGAAAACAAGCACAATGGAATAAAGTAAGGCATTCGCTAGGTCGATCTATCGTTTTTAGATAGTGGGACTATGCAAAACCCCTGAACGTACATCATGGATGTTTAAATAAAGAAGATGTACCTTTGCATCTTATCCTGTGTTCTTACTATTACATGAATATTAGAAGGTGCCTTAGAAACGACATTCTGCCATCTCATCTGCCAAAACTCTTAACATCATCAACGGAGTTGTTTAACAAAGCGCGAAATTTATTTATTTGCAAACTTTGAAATACTTAAGCACCAGTATTTGAATCTGTAACCTAACAGCAGTCGCGGACATAATTGTAAGAAAATGTCTAAATAGTATCCTTTCAAAGATGAAAAGAAGGCCTATTGCTTTGCGCCGGCCTCTTACAAGAAAGGGGATACCTGATTACTATTTTCTAACAGTCCTGCAACATGTATTGTCCAACCTTACTTTAATTTACTCCGAAGAGCTTCTTCTTATAATCAAGAATAACTACGAAGGGCTATTCATAGGCATTTCCTTTCTCTTGGATGTTTTAGAGGCTCGGTGATAGTAAAATTGTTTGTTATAGCTTATGCCAATAATATCTGATAAATTGTTGTTACAAGAACTTTCCAGTCTTGAACTAATGCCAACGTGTCCTCTTTGCAGTTTTCTGTTTTCAGAAAAGAGCAAACGTGTCGATGTAATATCAGTTTTGTAAAATCATTCAGTTTGTGCTTCTTCTTAGAACGCATATAATTGCTTAAAACATGTTTATCCTCTTATGTGTTGACTTGTCAATGTGTTAGGTTTTGAAACTCTGTTTTTGTTTGAAGATTGCTACTTAAGTAGCTAACATTCACACATTTCGTACAGTTTCTCGATGAAAAAGTAGACATGCCAGATTTACTTTACATTCAGAGGCTTTGTAGTATGATGCTAATTATATCACTCATAAATCTAAAGTTATACAATACAAACGACTTCCGGTTACGAAGATCTTCTGGAATGAAGCAGGTGCTTTGTGGTTGACATGCAACATCATGGCTTTCGGGAAAGTTGTAAAAAGACCGAAGTCAGAATCGGTTACCGTTTTTAAACAAAATGGAAGCCACAAAAACTCAGTTCTTGCTAACGATAATTTTAAGCGGTGTCCCCAAATTTTATCGGTGGGTTTCCCACAATGTGCCGTGACCTCCTCCCCTTCACAATCCTTCGAAAAGCCAAGTTCTAAATAATAGTGGCGAACACCTGCAGTCATACATCATTTTTTAGTCAAATTTAAAAGATTTTTACAATAAAAAGGATGATATAATCTGTATTTACCAACAAGAGTTCAGTTCATTGTGTCATTTCTTGAGACGTTCAACAACTAACTGGATAACACCATGGTTGCACCATCACAAGAGCATTATTCGACCTTGATACACTTGAGTGCAAACAGCACCCTAAGCAATTTCACATTCGACAAAAGAAAGGTTTGAATTACAGTTTAGAGATCACTGATTTAGAGATCGGAATGAGACGGAAGGAGCAGAGAATGGTACTTAAGGATTAATTGTTACCGAAAAAATCAAGTGTCTGTCAGAAGTTTGCAGTATCTAAAACAAGTATAAAAAATAGCTTAGGCAAGATGACAAAAACGATAAAAAGAGACAAAGTATCTGCTGCAAAGTTTCCAAGATTGACATACTTATGTTTGTATAAGTTTGAAATCAATTTTCCTTGATACTCATTGTCATTGTTCTCAGGGAAGGCTTAAAGGACATACGGCCCCTAAAGTTTTTCCAAACAATGATTTTTCACACAGAATTTTGCTCCTACTAAAGAAAAAGATTCGAAGTTGGACAAGCTTCTTCAACCATACTCACAGTTCCAAGTAGGTTTACTTGTCCTTAAGCTGGCTATGTCTTTGCAGCCACTGAAATCATCCTAGCAGTCCCAACAGCTCCAGGTTTTCAGGTAAACTCTTTGCCGCCCCATCTCTTCTCTCTCGACTCTGTAGTCTCATATATACAGTCCCGTCGATTTGGTTTCGTCTCTGCAGCTCCATCTCTGCAGCTTTATCTCTGCAGCTTTATCTCTGCAGCTTTATCTCTGCAGCTTTATCTCTGCAGCTCCATCTCTGCAGCTTTATCTCTGCAACTCCATCTCTGCAGCTCCATCTCTGCAGCTTTATCTCTGCGGCTCCATCTCTGCAGCTCCATCTCTGCACTCTAATTTCTTGTATGTGGTGCTGTTACGGAGGGGATCAAATAAATAGGTTGACTCAAAATTCAACAAACTTGAAAGCCCCTACAAATTTCCACCGTAAGCCATTTGGAAGCTGAAAGGAAACAGTTTCCAAAACTAAACATTGATTCGTGCAAGCCAACGAGTAAATGGTGATCATCCTCTAAACAGGTTGATCTGTTGATCGAGTCTCGTTTTGCATATAAGTTAAGTGCTGGCATGTCACAATAATCGTCATGGTCACTAAGATTGTCGTCCCTGGTGACAAAAATCATTTATTAGAGTCAAATGTTGAGTTTTGTCTGTTTGTACACCTCTTGTTGCAGCTAACTTACAAATGTTCCTTATGCGTATAGTTAAAAAAATGTCTTGAAGAGGCTTTGCTGACACTGAATTGCTTCAAACTGGTGAAGACTCGTTTAAGGCGAAGTGATAAATTGAACACCCATTGAGAAACTATTCAATGGCACGTCTATTTGAGGAAACAAAAACTAGCATTATAGCATTTACTGCTGAGTTTTTTTAATTTGCGAGGTGACTTCCATTGGCACTCTTCAAAAATTGTTATACTTCTAAAGTATGTTGTGAACATATCGCGACAAATAGCTTCATTAAGTAGTTAATATTTGTGTCTATTAAAACGCCTATCGCTTTCTTTTTGTGAAAGAGTTTGTCCCCGGCCAATCAACATTTTACCTGGCTCAAGAATGCGATTATATACAGAATAGATGGTTAAACTGCACAACTTTCTTCTGGCTAAGCTTTAAGAGATGTTTATCTTTTCTTGAGGGTGGTCGGTTTAACTCTCGCAAATGAAGATTTGATAAGCATTAGCTTTGGTTTATTCTATTTTAAAATATTTAGGCATGTGTTGTAAAGCTTCATGAAGGTAGGGTAAATAAAAAATCTCAAACAAGGCAGGTAGTTTTAAGTAGAGCAATTATTGACATTTATTTGGGTTTTTTTGTAAGCAAATATTTTCTACGTAGTAAAAGAATTCTTATGTTTCCACCGTTTACACAAAATCTGCAGTTGTGGCGTGGTACAAGTTAAATCGTCGAAAGAATACTCGTTAATCTTGTAGTACTGGGTACAAATAACATTTTAATGTAAAATGAAACTGGAATTTATGGGAGATTTATCGTTCAAGATAAGTAACACCTCATTCTATCGTCATGGTCATCGTCACAAGGATCCAACGGTAGGGAAGGCCAGACATTTGGTCTATTGCAGTCTCTGTCATAAATTCAAAGAAGGTCAGTCTCATTCACTCTCTGATAGATTTTAGATAGGGCTTGCCTAACACGATAAGGGGAGAAATTTGATTTTCATTATTTTTCTGCCATCTAGGGCCATATTTTCAGACTGCTTATGTAAGAGACGTATTGGTTTGCCCCATGCAAATTGAATCGTGCCACTTTTTAGAAGGTGGAATATTAAAACAGACAAACATAAATGGAAATTATCACTAACTTTGCTAGAACGCTTAAAACACATTTATGACTAATTTGTACTACTTCCTAATGCGGTAAAATGTTGATAGCTGCAGACTGGTTGTAGTGAAAATGGCCGAATTGTGCAAAAATGGAAGCAGTGTTCTATGAGAAACGACTGATACTTCCTTATTAGAAAAACTATGGTTTGTCTTAGAAAGCATCAAATTCCTTTGCCCTAAAACTTAAAATATCAGAAATTTCAACAAAGTGTGAGGTCCAAATCATTGTTCAGTTAACACAGTGGCATTTTAAGTATGACTGACTAAGAAACAGGGACCGCATATTGATGTTAATCCTCCTCTATGGCAGAAAGACCTAAAAATTTAAGTCAAACAAGACTTACATGTAAGATTGTTACGACTGTTAACCTGAGTGAATTGAGAAACGGTCTCTTAAACCCTAAATCACGGTTGTATACCGTGATCAGGTCTAGACATACCCGACAAACCCGAAAGGATTGATGAGAATGGTCAATCTGTGTACCTTTATATTTCCTCCATCAAGTAAACTAAGTGCTCAGGAGTTGAAAATTCCACTTTACTATCAATTGGATTCGCGTGCTCACTCATTATGGGCTCAATATGTGTGTTTGTTCTAGTGGACAAACAGTAGAGTTTATGGAGAAGAGAGGATTTGAAAATATCAAGTTTGAAAGGATACTAGAGAAAAGTGAAAATGCCACGTGTTCGAATCCCGGTGGTGACCTTTTCAATTTTCTCTTGTGTCTCTTCAAAGTTTATCTCTAATGAGCTACCAACATGAAAACCAGCTAACCGTTACACTGGTTTGACGTGCTTGTAAATATTGGATAGGACCGTTCCTGTCACTTCTTCTCCCACATCCCACCCCATTGTTAGAGTGCACAAGCTTGAAGTAGTCCACTGTAGTTCTTCTTCTTGATTGGTCGAACAAATCGTTATCTCACTTCCCCTTCTAGGGTCTTTACAGCTATCATTTATGACCCAATCTCATTATTTTGAAATGCTTCAGGGGAAGGGAGCATTAGTCCTTTACCAGTTGTTGATACATTAGCCACAGTTTGTTAATTTTTAACATATAGACAAAGAAAATCCTCGGTTATTGTCCAGTGGACGTAATACTATGAGGCTATACGTTACTAGGTACCTTTTGGGTATCTCCTATCAGAATGGATAAGGTATTTGGTCTCTTACGTCACCTACTTTTTCGTGATTGTCATGGTTTAGGCTGCTTTTGGAGTGTTCAGGTTGGTGGAGTTTTTAAAAGTGCCTCTTTTTTCCCTCTTGCACAGGCTGCATTTGTAAGTGAGCCTATTCAGGCCAGTTTCAGGGAGGATGCTATACTTCAGTACCTGCTCTTCAAATATGGAAAGTGATATATTTACATACGTGTGGCTGTGGGCAGCAATACCTAGATAAAACTACCTTGATATTGCAAATACATCATATTCCAGACTGTGAGAACCCTAAGGGTCATCAACATAGCCACGCTTTTCAGGTTAAATCTTAAAAACAGGAAAAGGTTGAATCAGCAATTGGGATCCACTTGCTTTTAAACAAGGCTTTTGCTGGTGGGTACAATGATTGAATGTTCTCCAGCCTCTATAAATCTCAAACGGACCTTTAATTCTGACCTTGGAGAGCTATTTCCATAGCTCCACTCAAACTGTCGGTTTTTGGCAAAAGGAATTGGTGTCTAATTATACTCTTATTAATTAATAACGTTAACTTTTCTCACTTGTGTTGTTGTGTGTTACCCTTTTGTCTATTATTCCTTCGTAATGTATGTAGTCATTAACACTGTCTCTTCAGTGTTTTTGTGTCTTTTTGATGAGTTTTCTATATGCTTTGTGTTTACTATCTTGTCGGTATTATGGGCACAATATCATTTTGAGGACCTCCAAAACTACAGTACTACAAATATTTTTGGGGAAAGCTATTATTTTATTTTTTTGCTGAGAGTATCCTAAAGCTGTTCTCCTTCAAATTGCAGCGGATGTGGCTTCGAGCTGTGATTCGATCTCGTTTGCGTTGTAAACACTTGAAAGGGTTTATTGCAGTGGTTCTTAACCTTTTTTGGCAGCGACCCAAAATCCTGTCCAGATCGACCAATGGCGACCCATACCCAATAAACATTTTGCTTTATTGAAATTTTAAAATAATTGTGCTTCTAAAAACGTGTGACAGAAACAGAAATTAAATACAGGGTTTTTATTAATGCAAGTAGTACATCAACATAATAATGAGAAATAAATCAGTACAGTAGGATTTACTAAAAGAAAATCAAAATGGTTTAGTATGTTTCATAATAAAAAATGAAATTTATAATTGGGCATACAAGCCTATACTTGACATGCAGTTTACTATTATAATCAATGAGATCCTTGACACTGGATTGTCTTGATCAGCTCCTCAAATCTGGGTGATTTTGATGATAGGCTGCATCGTAGGTCATCCTCTGGTTGTAAACGGTTTCTGTACTTCGTCTTCGTGACAGTGAGGGCTGAAAATCCTGCTTCACACAGGAAAGTTGTAGCAAAGGGAAGGAGCGCTTTAAGGGCTTCACCTCCAAGAATAGGCTTTTCTTTGTACACTTTGATCCAAAATGAGCTCAGGGATTCCTTTTGCCTTTTGAAATTATAATGAAGTGTTTCGTCATTCTGGATTTCAATAAGCTGCTCCTGTAGCTTGCTGATATTTATAATTTCATCAGGCAGGTCTTCAGCCTCAATGTTGAAGGGGTTTCTTATCCAACTGTATTTAAGTGCATTTTCTGGAATGTAATGATCAAAATCTGTAATTAGCTTGGATATATGTTCCTCAATAATGTCTTGGACTTGGATGAGAGAAAATTTTTCATCCTCCAGAAGTACACTCAGAGATGGAAAGGATGCAGTCTTTCCAGTTTTAATTTTATTCATCCACAACTTCAGTTTTCCTTTGAATGCTGATAGTTTCTCAGAAAGTCCAACTACTGTCTGATCGCGACCTTGCATTGAAATGTTCAAGGAATTAATCTCAGCAAACATATCTGCAAGATAGGCTACTTGCATCAACCACTTTGAGTCTGAGAATTTGTGGGCCAATGGATGACTCTTTTCCGCCAAAAATACCTCAGTCTCGGTCCGCAATTCCAGCAATCTTTGGAGCACTTTTCCTCTTGACAGCCACCTAACCTCAGAGTGGTACAACAGATGTATATGTTCAGAACCAAAATCAGAGCACATTTGAGTGAATAACCTTGAGTTGAGAGCCCTAGCTTTAATGAAATTAACAACCTGAATTACCTCCTGCATCACATTCTGCAACTCATGTGACAGCTTCTGAGAAGCAAGATTTTCACGGTGGAGTAGACAGTGAACAATCACCACACACGGATTTTCTTGCTTAACTCGTGCAGTGAAGCCCTGACGTGCTCCTAACATTGCTGGTGCACCATCACTACAAACACTGTAACACTGCTTCCAGTGAAGTCCTTCTTCCTTGAAGAATGAATCCACCATCATGAATATGTCTTCTCCAGTTGTTGTGGTTTGCAATGGCCGGCAAAACAGAAACTCTTCTTCCATATCTTCTGGACCTTGATACCGTACGTAGGTCATGAGTTGGGCATCATCACTAACATCAGTTGACTCGTCCAGTTGGAGACTGAACTGCCCACCCTTTTTTATTGCTGTAATCACCTGGTCTTTTATGTCACATGACATGCTGTGAATTCGATTTTTAACTGTGTCATTTGACAGAGGAATATGTTCAATTTTCTTGGCAAATTCATTTCCATAAATTGTCCGCACCATATCAAGAGCTGCAGGCTTTACCAATTCCTCGCCAATGGTATGCGCCTTTTTAGCTCTTGCAATTCTCCAAGCTACGAGGTACGAAGCAAGTGTTGCTTGTTGCACACCCATAACCGCTGTGTTGGTAGGAGCATCCAGTCTCTGCCTTTTCAGTTTCTGTTCTTTTCTTTCAAAGAAACTTCGCTCTTTGTTGACGAGTCCACTGTGCTTCCCTTCTAAGTGTCGTTTAAGTTTGTTCTGTTTGAAGGATTCGTTACTCAAAACTTCCCCACAAATAACACATTGTGGTTTAAGTACGCCCTGGTGAGTTATGTATGTGAACCCCAGGTTAAGGTATTCATCCTTGTACTGTCTCTTAGCCATAATTACTTGATACCATGGCTTACTAAATAACAGGCCTTCCAAACGACCCGACTGGCGGCTTGACTGGAGGCGAGATATTTCTGGCGG
>JAAAKL020003940.1:0-21964 GCA_010016065.2 Carybdea cf. marsupialis auct. non (Linnaeus, 1758) | reverse complement strand
TCCAACATCCTATTCCAATACAATGCCTGTATATTAACCTATGCCATACTTTGTCTATTTCGCTACCTTGGCCCCCCACCTCTATATGTAGGAAAACACCCCTGCATTGCCCCTTAACAACTCGTTATACTTCGTCAGAGTCAACTGGAGTCAGAGCCTTTTCTGTCTATCCCCTGGTTTCCCTCATCATTTGCTCCAAGTTAAAGGTCACATACTTGCTTCTACGCGATCTTCTTCGATACAGAAATCAAATGGTTCAAATCAGATTGACAAAACTCAGAACAAGTGCTTTTTAGAGGTTTTTTGTTAAGTTGTAACCGTATGTAACATCCATTTGAGTACTCTAGGGCAACCTCGTTATTCCTGGACATAAATATACTCCACAGGGTAGGCTTTTTACTGTTTGTACAAATACACAAATATACATTAAAAAATTTCTTCTGGAGATGCCTTAGCAATTGTTCTCTGGAGTGTTTCTCGAAATAAAACACATGTACCCTTGTTATATGCATGAAATTGTCACTCATGAAACAATCTGATTTCAACATGTAAACATAGTGACTTGTCATAAGATGTTTTACTGCTGTGAATAAGGACCTCGTTGTACCAGATTGTCTACCGAATTCATTAAACATTACGCTTATACAATATTAGAAGTGTCTCATGGTAAATAAGACCTTTGATAATGGGACTTATGTGGCAAGGATTACTTGGTTGTTCTTGCTATTTTAATAACCAAATCAAAATATCTGAATTTCTCCATCGAACTTTCCTATTGTTCCTAATCATTACCTTTCATTCGGATACGATTACTATTGTTTAAATAGCCAATCAGAAGTTAGCTTATCTCTTGTTCGTTTAAAGTTAATTTTGTAGCTTTTGTATCCTTACTTTTGTCTTTAGTATTGATACAAGTCTGTGGGAAATTGTTGCCAGGCCCTTTGATATCTACTTATTGTTCGCGGTAAGATCGTATAATTAGTTTTTTCCTTTCCAACTTGAGTATCTCCTCTTGAGACTTAGGCATGGTTGCGAGTAAAAATCAACGTATTTTTTAGCGTCTATAAATCCCAATTTGTGGAGAAAACTTCGAGAAAATAGGCTCGAGATTGTGTAAAACATAACTCTATTACTATAACATGCGTGTGCAATCACACGTAGGAAAAAACTAATTATACAATCTTACCGCGAACAATAAGTATATATCAAAGGGCCTGGTGACAATTCTCCACAAGTCAGACGTGTGGTCTTTATTTCTTCGTATTTCTTCTTAGTCATTATGTGGGAGTAGGACGCGAGCCTTCTTCACACCTATAACTAGGATCTTGGGCACGTTAGAATACAATTAAGAATAAGACCTCTAGGTCTTGTACAAAACACTCTAACACATTTTTTTTAAGATGGCTCAGATAGGCTGACAAGCTATTCCATAAAGCGTTAAAATATGCCATTACGTTGCGAAAGTTCAGGAAAGACTGTAGAGGAGACCCCACAAAGAGCAGATCTTGTGTAGTAAATGAATAAATGAAAAATTCGGTAGGAATGTATGGCTGTGTAGATTTACGTGGACGTAAGATATCTACAGTTCCTATTAGGCGTAGTGTTGACAAGGGTATAAAGAATGCTGCTAAATTTTGTCTGTAGCTGCAAGAAAAACATGACAAAGTGGCCTCGTATATCCAGGGAACTGTTTACTCCGTTATATATCGAATTCGTAGATTGCATCTCGTTAGCTCGATGTTCATTTTTGTCTAATACTCAATGTACACACCTTACAATTTTGTTATTTTTAATAATTTTGGGCATACTAACAAATTTTGAACGAATATAGGGCAGGAGAAGATAAAAAGCTTTACAGGGTACAATTAATAATACTTTCTGGCTGTGAATCGAGCCCAGGACCTCTGGCATTTACGGAAACGTTCTCAACAACAGAGTATATGGCAATTACACATTTCCTATCAAAAACACAGCATTGACATATCAAATGTTGAATCCTGTTCTTGGCATAAAACCTACAATATCTAAGGATTGGCTTTTTTTACAAAACATTTCCATTAGTTAAGTTATTACATTGACACTGATAAATAAAGTTTCACATCAAGAATGATAATGTAAGTCTTTGTCCTTTCTATTCCTTCGCTTCCTTTTGATGACTAATGGCCTTCTTATTTTAGAAAGGGCTTGTTTTGGGTCAAGGACGTGGCCATTGTTTGATTCCGTTGAGAATGGAATTGTGAAATTTCTATTGGTGTCAATAAGAAATTAACGACTCTTATTACAGTTGGTTTGTCATCACTAGCTCCTTCTTGATTACTATCTTTTCTATTTTTGAAGAAATTTTATCGGAAATAACTGCTTCCGTTATGTGCCACAAATTGACACCCCCCGCATTGTCTCCAGGAAATAAATTTACTATTAGACACACTTTTGGCAATGAACAGGCCTAGATACATACATATATACAAATTTTTGTTTATCTGTGTTTATCTGCGCGGATTGTATGTTCAGCTCATATAGTGTTCATGATGGACCTTCCTCTTAGCTGAGCTGGTAATGTATTTCGGGAAGTGTTTAATATTAGAGCATGGGCATGAGAGTCACCAAATATAGTAACCCCTATCTATGGTATTCTATCTTGTTAGTAGATTATTATTTGTATATGTTGCGATGCAAAGACGGCTCTTTCTGAACGCACGATCACTCATGTTTCAATTTTTGTGAGAATGGATATATTATGACAATGAGTGACATGATCACATTGACTTCCGTTTCTTTCTCTTCTATGGAAGGGCGTAGTACGTTGAAAAATGCTTTCTATCAGCCTTTTGGTTATTAAAAAGCATATCCAACCATCAGATTCTATATAAAAAGTGTCCAAAATATCAATGTGTCCAACGCGCCATATTAAATGAAGAACAGCCATTCCAATAGTAGGCCATTTTTTCCAATAGGCCTCTAGAGCTTTTATCTCTCTACATATCCAGTGCTAAACGGATTTTAAGCCTTCCCTGCGCTAGCATATATACCCAAAGTGCATCTACAGTACCATCAGTTGTGAAAAGGAGACCACAATTTACATTCTGGTGCCCAATCACACTCCTGCGACTGTTGCCCAGCATCTTTTTATTTAGAAGAATCAACAAAGTAGCGGGATAAAGTGAAGAGTCTGGTGGGCAAGCTTGCCAGTAGTGCAATCACTTTATCAATTGCTGGTGAAGTGTTTTCCCATGATTTAGAATGGGACAGGAAATTCCAGGTGCGCATGAGAAGTAATACATCATGAAACATATCAGGTATATCAAGTGCTGTGAGGAAATGATTAGCTAGCAGACTGTGAGACCTTAAGCCCAGGACTGCAAAACATTTCAGTAAAAGTCAGAGAATTTCCAGAATCTTCAAGTGGTCAGGGTTGAGTCTGCGTGATTATGGTATTTCTATTTATGCTTATCATTTTCTTGATTCATTTATTCCTTACGATCCTCTCTTATTTTGAGTAAACCCAGTTATAATTTGTTTGCAATATTGCTTATGAGGGTCTGGATGTTTTTATTTAGAAGCTAATTTACATATGTTAAAACTGGTGTTAAGTAGCCAATGATGGGACCTTAATTGATTGGTTGTTGTAAATCGACTGGTTTTATTATCAAATAAAAAATGACTGCATACCTAATTTTTGTCAGGTAAATTTTACAGGAAACTGAGGGTCTAGGAATCGTTCTCTGGTATCAGCAACTTAATGTACGGCGTAGCGCTTTCTCGTTCATCAGAGTGATTTGAAAGGCTCCATTTGGTCGTTTATGTGCAGCATCAAGAAAAGATACGACTAAAATGCTAGAGACTAATGTTAGATATGTGATCTTGACACAGTGTAGAAATTGTGGTTCGTCTACTCGTACGTTTAGGTGTAGAAGGATAAATTTTACTGATGTAGATGCAATCTAGGAAAGTCATAATGCATGTAGCTCCAAACGAACTTTATGTTTACATTATCACTACTTCCAACCAAAAGAGGTCTAGGAACGAATTGTAAATGCTATGATAGGTATCGATTTTAAGACAAGGGCGAAGTCCGTGTGAACTACACTTTCACCTGGCAGATTAAAGGGCCGCATGCTAGTCCTTCCATGGTCAGTTCAGATGGCCCAAAGAGGTTGGTCTCCAAATTTAGGTAGAGCTGGATGTCGATGTCCACAGGTGGAGGACTGGGAGCTAGTGTGGCAACCAGAGGAAACATAGTACTTTAGAATCGGGATCGACGTATTTCAGTCAGTAGAGTGACACCCTGCATTCGAATCCCGGTGTTGGCACGTTTCCTATTTCTCCGACGTATTTTCGTAACTATAGGTTGTTAAGTATCCGCAAGCCATAGCCATTCAGGACTAATTCTTGTCCATCTTTTTCCATTTAATTTTTGCTAAGCCATGGCAAAGTCATCCCATGGCTCTAAGTGTTGTTTAACATCGTGTCTATAAGATTATACCGATCCCTTACCTATGCAATTATAGCATAAGAATCACGTATATGGGAATCATTATTCATGTCTTTGACACTTGGCCCACCTACCTACAAAATATCTAAACTATGAAGTTCACAGCAATGCAGTTTCAGAATAGTTCTGACTTTGAAACTCATGTGCACAACAATCAATCTTTTGTCATTGGATCATAGTTAATCAGAAAGTTCCTTTCCTTTCTTTAGTTCTAATCACTGCGTGATACAAGGATGGCATTCTCGTTGGTAGGGATGGGGTATTGAATTGTTCATATTTAGTAAATGATACACCAATGGATTTTTCAGCTCCCCTACTAGTGTGTTAACAGAGTCATTATAGTGACCTTTAAAAGGATTGCATTGTGAAGCAAGGAGGTGATTCGTTTCAGCAGAGACACTTGACAATAGCAGTTTGATCCTCTTATTAGAAGATAGATCCTTAGAAGGTCTGTCAACACGACTGAAACTTGACGGACATTAGAGCCTGGGCGACCCACGGAGCATTTGTCACGTTTGACCAGCACACGGTACATCAATGACGTGAGACAAATAGAGAGTTCTGTAATGTTCATCTAGATGGCAGGCAAGGCACTGACAGTTCATTGTAACCCAGGGAAGCTCAGCAGAGAGGAAACTAGATATAATTTTTATGTCTCGCAAGAACTCCCCAAAACCTAAGTGATAAAATTATACGTAACAAGTGGTAACTAAGTGACGGCAGCTAGGCAACCAGTAAAAGAATAGTAGATAATCAGGAGTCTGGACACAACAAGTTCTGACTAAATTTAGCTAGTCTGGTCTTAAACTTGCTCTCCGTAAATTAGCCTATTTTTATGCACTTGCAACCACTATCATCTGTAGGATGGTGAAAACGAGAGAAAGTCTTTTTGGTGGAAGATCGAAAGATCTCAGGGAATCGAACTCGGAGTCGTGACTCATATGTGCTAATATCACATACCCTTATCATAGCGGGAGTGTAATTCGAGATGTCAGGTTTTTGTTTACTTTACTGTACCACGGTTACTCATGGCATTTAGAATTTAAAATGACGTAGTTTATATCAGGAAAATATGACCGCCTGTATGATGATGGTGCCGAGACTCAAGCCTGACCGTGTGGCGGCGGCGGCTAAATTGGAGAAGGTTTCCTGTGCTATGGCCAGTATCATCTAGCTGTTTCAGTGGTTTGGTGATGAAATATTGTTATTTTGATAGGAGTGATTAAGGCAAACAGAGTCAGAATTTGCATGTAAGAAAATAAAAAGGAATTAAGTAATTGTAATAATTTATTGGATGCTCTGTTTCATAAACTTTTCAACATCAGTTCATGATTCATATTGAGTCTATAAAGTATTAGCTGAATCTGGTTTTCCCATAACTCTAGGCCTAAAAGTTTGTTGGTAGTACAGAATAATAAAACATTGCACGAAAAAGTGAAAACATTTCAGTATTGAAATCTTTTTTCGGCGGCCTCCTCGGAGCACAAAATCGTCAGAATTGAATCTGAGATGAAATGAATAAAAGTTATACCAAACTTTGTTTTAAAAGTAGCCAATCAGAACTCTGATAGTCAGATTGGTGTTGTTTTGACCAATCACTGTTGGTGAAGGTGAATGGTTAGGAAAGGAAAGGTTAAACGAGAATGACCAGTGAAAAGATATATATTTTTTGTCTACAAAGCAACCGTTTCTTGCTTAGATGTGGACTGATTTGAGAACGGCTCAAATCGTGAAAAGCCGACCTAGCTTTATCTATTATACGGAAGCGGTCATCAGTATACAATTTCGCACAATCTGGGCTTTCAAGCAAGTGCTGGCCTTTTGGTTTTAGAAATACGAGGTGGTTGTTTCCTTGTAAGAGCTGATGCTTGGCGAATCGAAGGTGGAACATGCTGTTTTATTCTGTCAGCTAACCTCAAAGTCGTGCGTCTTACATACCCAGCCTCACACTGGCATGTAGACAACAATATCACAATTTGTAGAAGGAACACGGTCTTTGTGGTTAGTTGAGAACACTAGGCCTTCCTTCTGTAAAGTATATTTCCGATAATTTTGTGCTGATTTAAATCAAGGTCATACTATTATTATCCCCTACTTACTCCTCTCGTTCCTCGACATTTATGCTGATCATTACTAGGACTCGTTAGCGAGCTTTCTTCGCTTTGTTTGTTCCCTGCTGTATGAACATTAGCTGATACAGTACTAGATGTAGGATCAGATTGATAGGCGAAATCTGTCGAGAATACTTCAAAATAGACACCTATTGTTCGCTACCTTTTCAAATCGTTTGTATTCGTGCTCATAAGAATGTTATTCGTAAAGATCAGGTAATAGACTAGTTGAAGTCACTGATCACTAAAAAAGACTGGATCGAGCTTCCCATTTTTCCAACAGCGAAAAGTGTGGTCACGAATACTAGCCCCCAGAAGTTAAAATAGCACGGGAAGGTCCGCCATGTTCGGTAACATTGTTTATAAGCTTTGTTTCATGGGGACTGAAATGGCGACTGACCTCGCTTTCAGACGGAAGATGCTCCATCCAGTGTTTTTCAGAGATCAGTGGTTGAAGTACGTTTACGAGTATGTTGCCTAGTTACAGATTGTCTAAATATAAGTTTTACTAGATTCACGGAAGATATTGATAAATAAGTGGTGATTTGACCACTTTACTCCTATCTTATTAGATTCTTTTTTATGGCGGTAAAAACAGATATTGTTGTATTCGACTGGCTTCTACCTAAAGTTTTATAATTTACCGATAATGATGCTGTCGCCTGCAAGCATGGTGTACGTAGCCAATCGTAATGGTTCAGAGGTGTACCCCCGTAATATAGTCATACGTTTTCCTCTTTAGAAACCCCGGGGATGGAAACAGAGCCAGGGAAACAGAGCCAGTTCCTCCAATGTTTCGATCGAAACCAAACTATAACTAATGTAGAATACCTTATTTTCTTGCAAACATCACAAGTCTGATAGTTGTTTTCATTGTAACTCAATTAATGCAGTCCTATGGCGATCATCATACAGAGTAAGGAAGAAAACGTTGAGCTGTCGTATTGTTAATTTCTCTGCAAGAAGGTTTGTTATCCTGGACATTGTAATTCAATCTTTGTATGCTTAGACTTTAAGGCTTATCCAAAAATACGAAGGGCTTCTTACATTTAGAAGCTCCTTATGGTTGTCTTGTGGTCATCTATATCCTGATGTAAGGCAGTGAATTATAGAACCACCTTGACATCAATTCACAGGAAGTGTATCGTATTTGAAAGTAACGACTGGAAATGAATGGAGGTGACTACAGGCATTTTAAGGATTTCCGACCAGTGGTTTATTTTGGTGGCAACAACCCTTTAACCCTTTGCCGAGCAACAAGTATTTGCTGGAAAGGAAGCTTATGCAAAGAGGTCAAGGCTGTGATTACCTTTTTCTATATGTGCTTTGGTTTTCATTTAACTGAAAATGTTTTTGTTTTCGTATACCGTGGTAACCGTATTTGTAATTGAATAAGCGGTTATTTAGAAGAAAATATGAAAGAAAAACCTATTGGATTGGTAGTAATAGGCCGTGAAGAGTCTTTACCGCAAGAGTCGTCTATAGGTTGATTATGAAGACTTGTTACCCTACAGCTGAACTGAGGGAGCCTCATAATTGTTTCTTTTTTGTGTTAATTTGTTAACATTTCCTCTGATCAATGTAAGCATTACCTCATTTTGATGTTCTTTCTCGCCGACATCAAAGACAAGTTCATTTTCCCGACGTTTCTTCAAGAAGAACTTAAAATTGTAGTCAGTATTTGATGTTTTAATATCACAAAGCATAGAGAGAATTTACATTTTTGGATACATGACGGAGAGAGAAATCTTTAGGTTGTACCATTTTTGACAGCGCTGGCTACAATTGTTAAGAGTTTTTAAGTTGAAACGTGACACTGATTGCAAGTTATTCTTAAATAACGCCGCTTCATAGATCGTCTTAGTCCTCTATATATCGGCATTTTCTCTTCATGACATCTTAGCTGATTTTTATAATGAGTAAGATATAAGTTAACTGTTATTAAGATAGCTTGCATGATCTAGGTAGTGTCGACGAGATAAACTACACACTCAAAGCGAAGACTGGAGTCGGGCTCTTTCATTACTTGGCCAAATATCTTCACCAGTAATATCACACCAAATGACTTCAAATGAGAGCGCCAGCTGATGCTTAATTGAAACTTTACACTTGTCTTTCCCTTCATAAAGACCAGAGTATTAAGAACAAAAAATAACAGTGGCTCAAACAATATTGAACCAGTAGACTTAATATGGCCTGATCAGATTTCAGGTTTTTGCAATTTGTACGGTAATAAAGCTTTAATAGCTTAAATTTTGAGTCAATATTATAAACATGTTTTAATTGTTAGTGATATCACGCAAGGCAAACTGCTGCTGATAAAACACTTATGTTTGGATGTGTTCTAGTGTTGTAGCCAAATCCTTAGTCAAAGAGAGAACGTGTCTCAGGTTTCTTCAAATTGAAAAGAGAGGGAATTCGATATCCTTTATTGTGTACTGCAGCTGCTGTCCATGGTGTCTGCTTACTCATGAAGAAACAGCATCTGATATCATCAATATCCCACAATTTAGACAATAACCCTTCGTTTCAAGTAGGTTACAGTAACACGTTCGTGTAAATTTATCCCGGCCAAATTTCACTCAAATGGGCAGCATGGACAATTGTGACTAAGATGAAGAGTGGTTGCTACAATGCAGAGGGAAAGTGATGACGTCACAAAACAAAAGTTTTGGAAATAGTGAGATTCGACTCCAGATATCTAAAGGGAACCCTGGAATAGAGGGCAACATGTAAGCCTTTATGGGAAACGAGAGGCTTGTTACACGGTGTTTCAAATGACACCTTTGTGATCGACAAGTTTTCAGTTACATGTACTATTCAATCACGAGTAATCACGAGTAAAAAATGACATTTTTTGGTAAAGGAGTATGCCATCGTATTACACGTAAACATAATGAAACTGATGCAATACTAGTGTCTGGTTTCACAGGGTAGTAACGTGTACTCCAGAGGTGCAATACCGTCCCCAAGTAAACCATCTCCTGAATTTGGTAATGCAATTTTCACGTTTTGTACTACACACCAACTACAGCCTATAGTTTTGCTAGTGCCTTTAATACAAGTCTGTAAAGTAAATAAAAGTTGTGAACTCACACTTTGCTTTAACAACAAAATTAGGAAGGAATGTTAAGCACATTACTGAAACCTTCCAACGGTACCACGACAGAATATCTCTTGCACATATTTGCAAGTAAGTAGGACCGGTTACTGTAATCAGTAACTAGAGGAAATGCTGACGATTCGGTGTATCATGACTAATTCATCATAAGAGATTGATAAGAAATTATTGCAGGTTGTTCTCCTCCCCAACAGAAACCTGTCCTTCTGTCTCCACTTTAGTGCTTCTGCTACATAAGAAGCTAGAAAAGAGAAGAAAAGTTTATAAGCAGAGCAAAGATGCAAAAAAAATTACTTTTATCTTCGAGTATGAGAGGATTCATAAAGAATTTAAGGTTAACAAGTGACAGGATGGCAATTGCGTTTGATGGTAAAATATTTCTTTACAACTTGAATTTTGTGGTAGGTTCTTGTTAGCATGGCAACATTAGGAGACGTTTCAGGAGGACCACTTTTCATCGATCTTGAAACTCTTAATTTGCAACTACCCATCCTCACTCTCCTGTGTCTATCATTTTAGAGCCTTACGAAAACACTTGTATAAACAGAAAAATGTATATGCAAGCTTGCTTTAAAAGCTTAATGGAATACTAAATTAAATAAAGGGATTTTCAAAACTTTCATTGCCGTATTCATTTTAGAGACAATTACATTAGAGAGCTTGCTTCACCAATGAACGATAGGAAGGGATACTTAATGATTTCATTCTACATTTCATTGTCTAACTAATGTATTGTAGGGTATATAATTTTTCAAATGTTCTCTGTCATACTGTAATCTGATACGATCAAATATGCAAATTTTGCTATTCCAAGTTAGAGAAACTAAGAAGGAGATTAATTCTGCTGTAAGTGATATGATCTAACATTAGGATTTAATTTCATAGCACTTACTTGGCATCTGTTCACCTCACGTGAATATGTTCGTCTTTGATATGTAATGAGAATTCTTTGACGAATACGACTACTCTGTCTGCCGTGGACCAGAAAGTGCAAGGTGTTGTCAACACATTTGATAAAGAAAACTTCTTGTTCCCTCATTATAATTAAGACTTCCATTGCCCACATAAAGCCTTCAGTGCTATTTTTAGTGTTTTTGATTTGGCTCAGAATGCACAAGATCCTGCGGGAAATATGTTTGGAAAACCTTGCCTTCCTTGTAAAAGTGTTCTGTGTCAAGTAAAGTTTATATCCCTCTTTATCATTTTTGTAAAATTAACCCCGGCAAAGACGACCAGTTTTATGGTAAATACAAGCCACATCCAAAAGACGCTTGTGTACTGAGCTGTCGTGCAAAATATTTTGTCCATGTACAGATAAGTCTTTAGTATCATCAAACAGCACAAAAGCTACTTCATAAGTTCGGACTCTCAACTGACTGCCTTTGAATAAAGTAGGTGATACCATTTGACTCAAAGAGTTGAATGACCGACTTGGTCAACACTTTATCCGATCAACAAGTGTCTCTTAGACTCGTTCACCAAATGCAAGCACTCAGTCATTACTATAACAATTTGAAGATACAGTGACTAAATATATATCAAGAAAGCGGTGTAGTATTGATTAACAAACAATATAACCAATAAGTATAATCATTAAATGTTGTCATCATGTCATAATAGAAGAGATTAAATGTGGAAATTTCGATACAGTTCCCCCTCGGTTATCCAGTCCTCGATCTATCGAGCTTCAATTATCCGAATGGCGCCAGACTGCTTTTTTTGTCTGAACTGCCCTCGTTTAAACGAGCATACATTAAATATTAACCCTGGCAGCGAGAGATCAAATTTTTAATCCGAACTTTCAGGGCCATCTTCTTACGCTCTCAAGTCCCGAAGAGACACGTCATGGCCCCACCAGCTACTACATTTTTACGATTTTCCCAACCTACCCGTCATTATTCTATCCTACACGTCCACTGAATTTCAACTCACTCGTCACTCAGAATACACTCGCTACCGTAACGAGTGAGCAAGAAATGTGATATGTGTGTCCAGGCCATGCCCTCATTGTTAATTGTAAATTCTTCAAAACTGTGAATTGTCCGACATTTTTGGATGATCCGTACTGGATTTAAGATTTCGGTGCCTCGTAGATTTGGTTAATTTAGGACGCAATGTACTATCATGGCCGTGTTTGTCTATTGATTTTTGTTTATTGCAAAAACCCGATGATCCTTGCCTTGTAATGCAATACACGACATTATGGTATTGTAATGGTGGTCGATGATCACGTCGGGGTCACCAATTTAGTCGAACGTGACTAGTATTACGATTAATATGAATAAGAGAGAACTCACCAGACAAGATGAAGTTGCGAGTACTTTGATAGCTTCTTGGTTCTCGTGTTGCATCTATTGGATCAGTATCATAAAATATCAAAGTTGACACAAGTCAAATCGTTGAGGGGTAAAATCAGTACATGACACAGCAAGCTTAATTATTTAGTTTCTTCTTCGATCGTTGATAAGAATGTTCAAATCATAATGTCATAAGCGACTGCCGGCGATCATGCATGGATTCTCGTTCGTAGACATTTAGGATAATAAGTTTGCTTTCGCAGTTCTTTCCCTCAAGTATGATAAAAGCTGTGTACAGTCCTGTTTTCCGTAAAGCAGATCTAGAACCCCAAATCTCTTTGCCTTGACTCTTTCCAGATATTTAAAACAGTTTTTGGTCGCATTTCTGATAATCGAGAAACTGTCATTTTAAATATGAGTTAAATAAATCCGCCCGTGCTGTATGATTCTTAATTAGTCTTTAAAACTGAGCCCTAAATATTCTTATGTGGTTCTTAAATTTCTCTTGAAATGAGTAGTGTTTTATGGAGCGGAGAAAAATAATAATTGCTTAAAATCTTATATATTTTTAGTGTTCAATTTCACATTTCTTTTATATAGTCTTGGCATATTTTGGTGTTTTCTTGAATCAAATAAGTCAGCCGAAGAACGTCTGATATTTACCACGGTCATGTACATTCGAATATAAGGCTTTTTGAACTTTTTGATTACGTATTGTGAGTCTGAGGGTGATTCTTAAATATTCTTAAATTTTAACGAATTTGGGCCTCGTGATTCTCGAGTTCTTATAAAAAATCAACAGTGTATACAATTTAATCCTCCTTACGATCAAGCAGGATCCTTTATACAGAAGAGTAGCAGAGTTCCTCTGAACATTCTTGTAGTCAACGATGCAACAAATCGACTCATTGTTTCTATGTTAGATACAACATCCGAACGTATAACTGTGTCAATTTTTATGATGTCATCACACGTGTTAAATAATTCCAGAAACTTAATGCAAAATGTGAGAAGAAGCTAAAACTGTGTAAATAGATAATCTGACAGCGAGCCGAGTCAAGAAACAAGAAGGATACAACGTTCACGATATTCTTATTAGAGAATAAGCAACGTTTCGGTGAGTTCGTTTCATGATCTTAAATATTTGGGATGAATATACTTAGAAAGTTAGGAAACCTTTTAGCCTCAAATTAGGATGGGTAAAGAAGGAAGAGGAAGACAGGCTGAGAATGTCGAGGGGGTACTGAATACGGTAGATGTGTAAACCTCCCTCCGTAGGCCTACTCTCTTTTGCGGCAGCGGCGGCGCTTTTCGCATTGGTAGTGTAACAGGCCCCCTTTGGGCAATCCAGTACCGTTTTGTTAAAACCTTACCTGTATGTGGAATAAAAATAAAATAAAAATAATTTCAGCAATCTCTATGATTTCTGTTCCCCCAGAGAGCTTAAGTCCCTCTGGGGGGTGCCTCTCTGCTCATCAGGAGGTATGATGAGAGATTGTAAGTAAGTAAGTAAGTATCTGAACACTTTATCAACAGTATAAACAATGTTCTAGCTCGTGAATATTCTGTGAACGCGTTTGTTTAAAGACAGAAAAAGCATACTGTCATGTTACAACAACTTATTTTGAAATGTACATTTTTCTTGACAAAGAGCTGCATCTAAGATCTAAATATTTAAATTTGCATCGCGATGCCTATTTCATGCATTACAAGGGTTACAGCAACCATGGCGCCCAGGCAGTCGGGCACCTCACTTGGGCCAAAAGTTTTGTTCCAAATGTCATAAATGAATAGATTAATAGATTTTGCTCACTTAAAACAGTGTCCCCCCACCTGCCCACTTTCAGAATATTTGCTATAATCCTGATGCTCCGATGGCAGCTACTATCGGAAGTCCATCAATTAAAAGTTAATCTAATATTGTCCATTATTCATGACTTCAGACACTTCCTTAAGAGGGAGGGTAACATATCCTTTAGTTTGCTATTTTAGCCCAATTTTTGTCCTACACGATGCCCTTACATGAAATACTATCTCTTTTCACCGGTTGCCTAGATACATTTAATATTCCATGGCCAAGTAAAGACCAATATTCTAGCTCTCAATATTTAACGTCCTCTTTGTTTTTCTATAAGCCCGTCTCCTTTAATTCAGCATCTATGCTAAATGATGTAGTAGAACTTGATAGATTTCTCCTCCCTATCCATCTCCACCCACTTTGATTCCATTTTTCTTGATTAACTTTCGTATGCAAAAATATCTTGAACTTTTACCTTGAGAACAGATTTAGTCACAATGAGCCCGCCAAATTAGAGACACCAAATATTTTATTTCCTAAGTATAGGAAGCAAAATTACGAGGACAAACTTTCCAAACTTTCCCGTTAATTACATTTTGGAAAGAGCAAGGGAAGGACTTGAGCTGAGCCTTAATTGGACGATATATTGATTTTTTGTTTTAAGCTTTATTAAAATAGTACGACTTCCATCTTTAAGTCCATCCATTCTATCTTTAAGTGCATCAATTCTATCTTTAAGTCCGTCCATTCTATCTTTAAGTGCATCAGTTCCATCTTTAAGTCCATCCATTCTATCTTTAAGTCGACCCATTCCATCTTTAAGTCCATCCATTCCATCTTTAAGTCCATCCATTCCATCTTTAAGTCCATCAATTCCATCTTTAAGTCCATCCATTCCATCTTTAAGTCGACCCATTCCATCTTTAAGTCCATCCATTCCATCTTTAAGTCGACCCATTCCATCTTTAAGAAGGTGTTTCATTTTAGTAAGAAGTATGAAGGTCATTTTCCGTAAAAGTTTCCTACTTGTAGGGTCTCATCTGGACCTAACGCTTGTCCATGCGCCATTTCTAGACAATCCTGGTGCATTTGTAAGTTATTACGGTCTTCAGGACATGATTTCCTGACAATTCTTAAAGATCAATGGAGAAACCAATTTTGTCGTTACCGATTTTAAACCAAGTACAAGGATCGAATCTTCATTTGACGTACCACGTTATATCATTAGGTAACGATGAAAAAGTTGAAACGCTGTGTGAAATAACGACTGAGTTACACGGTTACCATTAGATGCATCCTGTCCGAAAGCAAATTTGCTTCCACTTTCCTTACAATGTTATTACATTAAATTGAAAACAGTATCAGCTACTCTAACTCTATGTAATAAACTGTTATCAGCTGTCATTTACTGTTTACATTACATGATGTCATGGTATAGACATATAGTTCATGACTAAAAGTTTCCGCTTTGTCGGCCAAATATCGCCCAAAATGTCGCAAACATTGGTCTTTGGGTCGTCTATAAAACTACCAAAATCGTGCAATTGGCAACTTGTTGCCTAGTCTGGCAATGCTAACACGAAGCTTTGGCCAGATTTGGTATGTATACAAGACATCCAATTATGACGTTTAATCACAATCAACCAATGGCGAAAAATTCGGAAAGATTCAGTGCTGTAAGCAAGTGGAACAGTTGCCATTAAATTCAATATGTTTCACATATATGCACAATAAAAAACCCCGTAAAAACGTCATTAAATTCACAACAGGTCAGGGTGAAAGAGAGGTTCTGGACAGGGAAAGAGCGAGATGGATGTTAACAAAAACTCGTCCTGTAAAGTATGAGCTAACCCTGAAGAAGGCTGACTTGACAACTCGAAATATAAGTTCATTTTTATATGCAAAATACATTACAGTGTTTCCTCTCAGTTACATGTTTTTATTCAATTTTATCTCTACACCAGTCTACGAATCCTTTTCATTTATTAAACTGTATTTGTCTCAGCCATGTTATTTGGGATTTTTTCACACGTTTCATATGCTTGGTGTATGTGATACGCCTAGCGCACCCCGTTACATGGTACTGTGTATTGGATTCATTTCTGTCAATTTCCCTTGGCAGGAGAATTTAGTTCATCGGGTATGTCACAGAGGTGTAATTGAAAAGTCTACCTCGTATCAAAATCTCATGCCATGTACCAAATGTAGGTCGCATATTTTACTTTCTTGACTCTTCCAACCCTTCCCTTTAAAGAATCTTACCTCCCTTTGGATCCTCAAGTCGGCAACAGCGATGATCCATAAAAATATATCATGAATAAATTTCGACTCCGTTTGATCAACCCTAGTGTCAGTAAAATTGAGTGAGATTTGAATTTTGGTGCCCCCCTGGAACGAAGGAATCCAAAGAAAAGCAGCCAGGATCAACGAAAATGAAATAATACAGAACTACAGTTATCGATCTTCATCTTGGAATCCTACTCTTGAATGTCCGGTAATTCCACGACGATATTAAAATTGATTCTAATATTCACGCGAAACGACCCTATTGTCGCGAAATCGCGAATATTCGAGAAAGAAAAGACTGTAGGCGACTGACTTTAATTCAGGTTTACTCTTCCTTCCACCATTGTCATTTATTTCGTATTATAAGTTGCATAGTCATGTTCTTCTAGCAACATCGTGATCGATAGCACGCCGTAAAAGCATTCGAGAACCTTCTAAACTGTGACACACTTTCGTGTGACCTCTCTTTCATGTGTCATTACCGGAACTGAAATATTGTAATCACTTTTCTGGAAAACTCTATAATGATCTTGGATTACTATCAGAACTATATTTAGATATAAATTATGCTGATTCATGGTTACTAAGATTTTAGAACATTCGATGTAAATGATATATATATTGTATGTCATTGTAAGTCAAGTAACTTTGAACTTTAACTTAAACTTCAACTTCCAACTTTCAACTAACTTCAACTTCAACTTTACTAGAATATAAACTTGGAGATACAGTGGAAGATACCGAATGAGGAACACTTAGAACTTATCGTACCGTCATTTTATCTCGAACTACAGAAATACGGATTCACCGCTATCTATCGCGAACTGGCCTAGATGCAAATATTGCGCAAACGCGTCGAATACACGGATAACTTCATTTAACTTCCGCGACACCTATGACTCCGACTGAACTGACTTCTACACTATTCTACGACGATCTGCTGTCCACCCCTCCCCCCCCCCTCTTAAAAATACTTCCCCACCAAGTAGATTCCTTAGTAAGCTGTTAGGCTTCAAGAGTTCCATCAAGTCTAAATTTTGCCCACGTTCTTTGTTTCCCTTTACTCTTCTCACTGTTATTGGATCCTGTTTCGGCTTCGTATACTCTTATCTTCTCTTCATTATTTCCGTGTGGTAGACACATCACTTAAGCTCATGATTGTATTAGCCCACTTCGCAACGTTATCAACCATCTTCCTAACGATAATGACTCGACGGAGATCGTTGATCCAAGCGATTTACGGATAACTAAACTAAGGCACTAGACAGATCCTTTATACAGGTCATATGACATGCCAAGGTCTCCCTAGACGTTTCTATCCCAATAACTGTCTATTTTACAAGGTCTCTTGAAACTTCGACCCTCAACGGAAGGATTTGAGAAAGTATATTCCAATATAAGTCGGTTAAGATATCAGAGATTACAGATATGAAATAGAAAGTATTTCTCGTTTATTTTTCAGTGTAGAGCCAAAGTTAAAATTTGCGTTAATCAATTTATTAGTTTTGCTAAAATTTCTCGCAGATATTGGGCACGACCATTTGTCCGCAAAGGACGAAAAGTATGTGGCTATGATATATTGAGTTGGAGAGGGTTATTTGCGACGTTGACATTTAAACGTACTTACTTACGAATTTTTTTCCACGCAAATTTTCAAATTAAATGTACGGTGTGCAGTATTTTATTCTTATATAAATACTCCTGTCCAACTTGATGTTATTTGTTACTGAGTTTTAAGTAGACGTAATTTAAATTGATGATAAAGACCAACGTTTCATTATTGGCAACCTTGTCTTGTAAAGTAAATGGTGCGAAATGGTGCCACGTGTTGACATTTAAAACGTACGACCTACGAAAGTCATATCGCATCATGCAAATAAATTAATTATCAAGAGATTGGAAGAATTGGTTTGATCTGATATGTTTGAATAATATTGATAAGTAGAATATCAAAGTTGTTCGCTGGTAGTTGTAACATATGGCCGCAACTCCAAAGGGTGTTCGATGAACCAGGTTTTTGAGTTCTCGTTTAGAAAATGGTTAGCAGCGTGATATTGGCGTTTGGCGTTTGATGAGGGAAGGTGATGACGTCACAAATCAAAAGTTTTACGAATAGTACAATCTGACTCCAGATATCCAAAGACAAGCTTGGAACAGGCCGTTTCCCAAAGTAACAGACCTGTAGTGTATATAGTGTTTAAACTGGAAGCGTTTGAATCTCAAAAATCTCTGGTCAAAACTCTGTTGATATTCCTTGCTTCCTTAAGTTGGGACCCAGCATCAAATAATAAGGTTTTGTTAGAGAGATTCAAAACTTTGAAACCTGACATCTCCGTGTTGGGAGAGGGCATCACTCTCCATTTGGCCATTGACGTTCTCACTAAAAGGGTAACATGAAAATTGAGCTTTTGCCCCTTAATGCAAAAATGTTCAAAATCGTGACGTCACACTTTCCCAGCGCATGGTCTCCAGCATTCCTTAGAGATGGATGTCAGTTTTAACCGGTGGAGATTTGAGAGTTTATGTGGCGACCTGAGAAATAGCGCATATTGTGAAGCCGCGCTAGTCTAGGCCGGGGAACTTTAGATAAGCATGGACATGAGCATTCAAGTAGTCTTTTCCACGTGTAATCTATTAAAATTTCTTTTGCATCACTAACCAGGATGGAGGAGTCACAGGCTATCACTAGCAAGTGTCCTGATACAAGTTATTCTGGGTCTGCTTACATACGAATTGAGGACGAAGGTAAGTTGACCTTCAAACTAGCTTGCATAGAGCATAAACATGCCATAGAAACTAGTGACCGTCATATGCTTCAAACAATATACTATTTGTAATCATAGGCTGCTGTTTTGGCCATAGGCGTAGATTCTGTTGGGACAGGGGGACTTGTCCCCCTTGTCAGGATTTGGACCCAGAAATGTCAAATTGTCCACGTTTAATCCTCGGTTGGTGGAGATTGCGCAGCAACACAATTATGGACACCGTCCACTCTGCACCATGTGACATGACTATTAAAGGGCTGCCATACGAGCATATAAGTGACCTTTCTCTACATTACATAACTTGCAGCGAAAAAATTCAAGACCTTGCCAACCGATTCAGTGTAGTGACGCAACATCCAAACAATAGAAGATGGTTCCGTGTTTCTCACGTCGGGATCACCACTTGTAATGATTGAATGGTGATAAAGGGATACACTATTTATTTTGCAAAATTGCGCTGACCATGATCTATCAGTCAAGTATGAGTTTGACAACGATACCAAAAAGGAAGTGAAAGAAAGAGGAGCGGAGAAAATTTACTTGACCTGGCCACATGGGCACGTTTCCTCATGTTTTAACGCAACGCCTAGGTTGATGACGTGCTTTCTAGGACCTCCGTAATTAACCATCTTACTTCTTTCGATCTTAGATGTATGCATACGCTATGCCATTTCTTGTTGTACTTCACCGATGTAAAATCAACTGATAAGCATGCGCGAAATACTTCCTGATTAAAAATGGGTTGCCTGCCGAGCTGTGTTATTAATTTTCGTAATATCAACAAATGTTAAGGCGTAAGGTACCATTTTGAGTGGGAGGAGAGGGAGCCGTAGGTCTTTCTATAGTTAAGTAACCAGATTTTAAGAATTAGCCTCGTTTTCATGACGAGAAGTGCGAATGGTAAATAATGCATTACGTCAAAGGACGAATTTCTCCCATGTTGATCCTATCATATCAGCACCCTGTCAATAAAGGGAGTTTTTTTAATATCAATGGCTAAAAGAATATCTCCTTTCCAACGTAAAAGAAGTCACTCAAATTAATTGTAGCAGTAATTAAAGTATCTTTAGATAGATTTAATTTAGCAGAAAGCAAATAACGATCTGGTTAACCCTGCAAAACTCAAGAGGTACTTTTCTTTTTTATTTTATGACCTTATGATATTTTTTGACTGCATGATTTGGTATGACAGTATCAAGTGATTTAACAGAATTTGAACTTACTAGATGCAAGGACACATCGTTATTGCCTTGTTTAGATCCATTAATATATCATTTGATAGGATTCGAGTGTTGTTTGTTATATAGTACATGCGTGGTAGTTAACTCTATATATTTTGTATCAGTAATCTGTTACTTTTTATTTCAATTTGATTGAAACGAGTAATGCACGAGTATAGGATGTTTAAATACTCATCAGGTCGAGTTTTTCCGGACTCGTTTGGCAAGCTTCCTCCAACCCTGGCGATCCTCCGTCGGTCTGGGAATTTCCTCCAGATGCAGTTCAGTATCATCTACTAACTGATTTGTATAAATCCTTTGAGGTCTTCCAATGGATCGTATTCCATGTTTTGGTTGCCATAAAAGGATGTCGCTGGCGAGTTCGTTCTTGCTTCTCCATAGATGACCGGCGAGTTTGAGCCTCCTTTCTCGAATAACAGTCGAGACTGGTGAGAGGTGTCTATAATGACTTTTATTCCTCAAACGTCTCTTCCAGTTAATATTTAGAGCTGCGCGAAGGAGGCGGGTGTAGGTGCCGTCCCGCGATGTTTGAATACTCTGCCCGTACATTCATTGATAAATTCGCAGGGTTCAAAGTATGAGTGCAAGAAAATGATGCGAGAGCGTTTTATTTAAATATTGGAGCTTTTAATCTTCCCCAGAGTAATATTCGTACCAAGAACAAGAAGTAGTATAAAATATATCAGTTCAACAGTCCTAATTAACACTATTCTTATCACTACGTTATTTGATCATGGATTGATTGTTTACAATGCATTTTTTAAAATGAATTGCCAGTCTTGCGGCCGAATATAGCCTGTCACATTTGCACAAATTTTTAGTTTTTCTACACCTTGGAGGCACAACACTGTCTCTGCTCCTCTACCCGTACACCTAGTCTTGATTAGTTGTTGGTGCGAGCATCCTTTTATCACATTTATACAATTCTCCCTTACCGAGAGTGCCTTAGCGCTCTATAATCCTTCTGCACCTCTGTTTTGTACACCCATGTCTTAAACTCTTTCTTCGTTTGTCGAAAACAGAGTCACTTCACTTACATTAGTGCAATTCTTTCAACCTGAAAATCTATATATGCTTTTATCCCAGAAAGAATGCCACATCCTTTCTTTTAACCCAATTAAAGCACTTATGCATTTATTGTAAAGTCGCTTAACCTTCTAACTTTGAGCCATAAACTCCACCCTTCAGGTCATGATATTTCTTACACTCTTCTGTTTATTTGCAGGCTTATTCATCCCTACCACCCCTAGTTAATTGCTTTTCAACACACAATCGCTCCCATCGTATCAATAAACTGAAAGAACCCTTGAAAGGTGCATTCTGTAGTTGACCTGCGGATAAAAGTGGCACCCACAAATCTTAACTTGGATAATGTCCCATGTATAGTTTTCCCAGGCAGTAACAGAAATTGTGGAATGTGATGACAGATATTTTGTTGGAAAGACAGTAATGTTACATAATTCTATATGGACCAAAATTTTGTACCTTTCATAACTTTGGGAGTGTATATTTCAGGACAGTCTAGATTCTTTCCTGGCGTCAAAGTTGATGATAGATGTCTGTTGCAATTGATAATTTGAGACGTTTGCTTTCATACTACATATTTCATATTTCAAGTAACTTAGAAATGCAGCAAACAGCTAACTATGAAATACAGCGCGTAAGTAACTAAGAAATGCAGCACACAATTAACTATGAAATACAGTAAACAAGTAAATAAGAAATACAGCAAACAAGTACGTAAAAAACACAGCAGACAAGTAACTAAGAAATACAACAAACAAGTAACTAAGAAATACAGCACACAGGTGTCTAAGAAATGCAGCAAACAACTAACTATGAAATACAGCACG
>JAAAKL020003939.1:0-21966 GCA_010016065.2 Carybdea cf. marsupialis auct. non (Linnaeus, 1758) | reverse complement strand
CCTTTAACGATTAATTTCTGGTTATGACTTCATCATTGCTGCGAATTTTGCTTTCACATGTTTCTTGCATAGGGTGAACCTTTAACGAATAATTTCTGGTTATGACTTCATCATTGCTACGAATTTTGCTTTCCCGTTTTTCTTGCATAGGGTGAACCTTTAACGAATAATTTCTGATTATTACTTCAACATTGCAACGACTTTTAATCCCCCGTTGATCTGATATAGGTCCGAAGCGTATCGCCAGAGCGAAAAGTCCACTTCCCGATCGGAGTGAAACTCAGAGGTATTATTTTACGTTGTAGCACTTTATGCCCCTGTAAAGCAGTCTAATGGCATTTGTCAAAGCAGTATACCTCTTGACATGGCCTTGTGAATATTTATCTGTTGAGTTGTTATTCGTATTCTGTGGACGTACTGTCAGTGCACAAATCCACAATCTCAGTGCATTCGGAACTGTCAAGTTTGAGTGCACTGGTGTCATGAATGGAACCTTTTTACCCTGTCTTCCCCCGATCAAGAACCGGTTGTGGGTAGATTTCAGTTTTATTGACTATGTTGCCGATTCTTGGTTTGGTATGAGCGAATAAAAGGAAAATTCTACATCCTGTACTGGCATGCTGCATTTTATTGTGTGGGATAAATAGTAATCGGTGGTATAGGCAACGCTTTCAAGCACTATGATGCTGATTTCTTCTCAATGACTGATAAGAGAAACTTATAACATCGATAGAACTGGAAGCAAGTGGAGAGCTTTATCAGTTACTATGAATGATTTAAGGCAAGGATAAAATATTATAGTTGTGTAATTGATTGTTATACTGTTGTAAGCAACGGATGATTTGGAACTACAAGATAATGAGAGATTTAATTATTTATGAATTCTACAGTATATGCATCTCTCATACAATAAAACTGAACTTGAATCATTGAATATCATGTTACATTTTCAATATCCTAGCATTGCATGCTATCGGTACTCGTTTTCCGACTGTCACTAGCTCGTGCTACGTTGAGATGACTTACAGCGGCTGGCTTTATCTTTGATCCTATTGGTTTGTACCATTGCTGTGGAAGGCTTATGCAACTGAGATACAGATGGCATGGCTGTCATTGTGAACTTTCAGCCCATGAAGCGCTTTCACCAGCCCAATAGCATGGCAGAAATGGCCGGTCGACCTGCAATAAAGATATAAATTTAAGAGTATTTAATATATTTTTAAAATCGGCTTTGAACGGACAACTTGAAGATTTTGTAGCTAAACACTCGAATTCTTTAGGTTATTACCTAGTTTCCATTCATTATACAAATCTACTTCTAAAAGTACCCACTCGTTTCTTTCAAACACTTACAAAAGAAGATTTTATCAATCGCTCAATCAAGTAGGTGTAATGTAGCTTTTCCCGAGGTGTATCGAACTTGCAATATTCGCATCCACATCTTTCGTAAAATCAAACGGCGTATAAAAGTAACTGAAACAATAACAAGTATTCAGTTGTTGTTAGGTAAATCGCCTGAACAAACTTCCCCTGCTTTACAAGAACAGAAAACGTCTGGAATCCGGCGATCATTTTCAGAGATCCGAATGCTAGCGTGGTGTGGTGTCTGGCTTCTTCTCATTGACCTCCAGCACCTTGCCTCTACACTTAAGAAATAGACGTACCCTGTACAACTAATAAAATCGTTTACTTTACTGGTGTGCAGCTGTTTTCATTTATGTGAGGATACCGATATATGCCCTCAGATTTACGAAGGGACATGGCTTTGATCGTATTTGGTGCTCTTAGGATAGAGTCATTTGACCACTAATTCCGAAAACTTGGGGACGATCAATACCAAAGGAAAGATTTAGGCCAGACCAGCACAAAAGTTCATCGTTTGTGACCTCTGACCACAAGCTTCCATGTTTACCCTGCAAATCAAAACACTGATGTGTATAACTGGTAATCTCGTTTCTGATGTTATTAACAATGTTTTGAGACATGAATAGTTCAAAGGAGTCACGTGCTGAGGTAGTTGGAGGTAAAGTTGTAGGCCCTGCGTTTTGGCGACTGGGGCAACAATAGCTGGAGAGAAGCATGTTCAAGTCTTCCACCAAATTTTTATACTTGATGATGTTTCAACATATCAAAAAGGGGACAGCCACAATTCTTGTCTCTCCTGATCATTCATAGGTGCTCAACGGCTCTAAGTATCAAAGTCTAACCCTTTGCGTACTTTTAAGTCTGTATGTGAGTTGGGTTTGTAAGATCCCAGGCACTTGAAATCTTCTACCGCCTCCAGTGTGGTCCTTTCCCCCACATGCACAATATTGGTTTTCACATCAGGCCTTAAGGTGACTTCCTCGATTTCCAGGTGGTCTGTGTATCTGCAAAAGCGATATCTTGTAATAGTTCGACGGTGTGAATATATATTTTACGGCGTGTTCTCCTTCCTCGGAGCCTTTAATTAACCGAAACGCAGATACGATTTTACAAGAAACAGTTTTTTTGATTGCATAAAATAGTAGAATCGAAGAGTGACGTCATATTGTTAATCTAAGTCGCGTTAAAATAAAAGTGGTAACCGAAGTATTGAACAAAATGTGCGAGTAGAAATGTGTTTACCGAATCTTAAATGCTTCCTGTTAGATATTGGAGATAGTGGTACCAAATGTTAAGTCCGTTAGGATTAAACGTTTGGAGTCGTTTCATCCACTCGTCTTCTTTCAGTTCTAATAGAAATCTTAGTTCTTTCTTGTCTACTGGAGGTTTTTCGATGATTGTAAATGTTGCATAAGTATTAAAATCATGCCCTTCAACTTGAATGTGTTTGTCGCATTGAGGTCCTTCTACGCGCCAAACATCGTTTCTATGAGAGTTGGTTCTCCTATTAAGCGACCATTTGCATTTTCCCAGGTATTGCTTTCTGTTGCAAATTTACATTCCATAAGGTAAATCACGTTTGTACTCTTACACTTGACGTTGTGGTAGATGGTAAACTTCTTCTCCGTAACATCACTCTAAAAATGTGTTGTTGTTTTGAGTTGTCTGCAGCAGAGGTTTCCAGCTCTGCCTAGACGTGGCTGGCATTTTGCAATTTGATTCTGTATACGATTTGTTCTGTTATTGGTTGTCTTTGAATCATTTTCTATCGAATTGCTACCTATGACTTCCCTTATGTTCTTATTTCTTCTATAGGCTATCATTGGTCTTTTGTCGAAGTTATCTTTAATACCTCGGTCGATTTGTAAGATATTCCAGTGTTTGTTCAGAATCTAAGTTATTAGTGGGAGTATTCTGTTGTGTGTTGTTTAGAATGGGATTCTTCCAGAAAGTTCTCTCTCGGTCTTTTTCAGGAGGTCGTTCCGTGGAAAATCTGCTGTCCTTTCAATCTTTAGAAAATCACTTTTGTACCCTCTCTTTTTGAATGTTGCTGCCAGCTTTGTACAGTGTTCTTGGAAATCACGCTTGTCGTGGCAGATTTTTCTTATTCCGAGCGCTTGACTGTAGGGTATGCTTCTCCCAAGCGATGGGGGATATTCAGATTTGGTATGCAGATAGTTTTGTCGGTCACTTGGCTTCCAATATAGTGTCGTCTTTAATCTTCCGTTCATGTCTTTGAAGACAGTTGTATCAAGGAAGTTAATTTCTGTTTCATGTATATCAAAGTCAAATTTTATTGTTTTTGGGACATTGTTTATATTGATTGCAAATTGTTATCATGAAATATCATGAAAATATCATCGATATATCGAAGATAGAGAAGAGAAGAGATCTTTACTAGGGAATATATGTATTCAGATTCAAATTTGCCCATAAATAGATGCGCGTAACATGGTGCGCATTTGGCACCCATTCCACAGCCTTTTATTTGAAGGAAGTTTGTAATTAAATGTAAAATTGTTGAGTGTCAAAATTAGCTTTAAAGTTTTTATGATGGCTTAAGTCGGTGAAGTTGATGGCATTTCTTGCAGTGATTCTTTCACGGCTTCAATTCCCTCCTGGTGTGGGATATTTGTGTATAAAGATATAACATTCATCGATATCAGAAGTGCCTCTCTATGAATAGGTGGATGTGCCTCTATTTTTTTTATAAAATCAGTTGTATCTTTAACGTATGGTTTGACTTTTTTGACATTCGATTGAAGATGATGGTCAACGAATCGTGCCAATTCACTGGTGTGTGACGAAACAAAGCTGATTACGGGTCTTCCTGGGTTATTGCTTTTATGTATTTTAGGGAGCATGTAAAATCGTGGTATCTTAACGGTTCTTGGGAGCAAGTCTTTATTATTTTGATGTTTTCATCAGTTGGATTAAAATTGAGTTTTCGATATGCTGTTTCATCGCTTAGTTGACGCTTCGCTTCTTTTATGTAGTCTTCGGTACCCCAAATGACTGTTGCTCCCCCTTTGTCTGCTTTAGTTATGATAATGTCGTTTCTTTCTTAAAGGTCTTTTAGAGCATTTCTTTCTCCTTTATTTATATTGTCCTTCGGTAATTCAGATATATGACTGTTGACTGCTGTTATAAATGTCTCAATGACGTGTGGCTTCTTGGACGGGGTCCATGTACTCTTTTTGTTAGGTCTAAAGGTTTCTTTATCAAGTGGTACATTTCCAAAATGTGCTTTTAGTTTGAGGTTACGGTAAAACTTCAGAAGGTCGGAGTTTAGCTCATTGGGCAAAAGTTAAGATTTTTGTTCAAAAGTTTAAATCAATTTTTTAAAATTTCTTGGTAGTTAGGTTTATTGCATTTTTTGATGGGTCTTGAATTGTTACTCCATTAGCTCGGCTGATTGCTCTCTTAATTCGTTTGTTGTTGCGGTAACTTGAATGATACCCTCCATGAGGTGTGTTAGGATTTGATTGCCCCCTCCACCTGAAGGGGAGCATTTACTTGGTTTTTTTTGGCCTGACGGACGAATAGTAGTTTGGTCACTTGTCTCAGTGTTGGTTCTTGTTTGTGGAGGTCTCAATGATGATGTCCGATCTATTCCTCTACTATGTACCTTAGCTACACTGTA
Organism: Carybdea cf. marsupialis auct. non (Linnaeus, 1758); assembly: GCA_010016065.2. Lineage (NCBI taxonomy): Eukaryota > Metazoa > Cnidaria > Cubozoa > Carybdeida > Carybdeidae > Carybdea > Carybdea cf. marsupialis auct. non (Linnaeus, 1758). Next base: position 16,958 of record JAAAKL020003939.1, on the reverse strand, counting down.
AAATATGGTGATGTCACTACGATATAACCAAAAACCGGCGAAAATGCTTGCGGTCATTAAGGGAAGGGGGGAGAACACATTTAGCTTATGCGGCCAAATAGCTTCCCTGCGTATATAGGTATATATACTATATTGTATTTTATGTGACATTGTATAAACCACTAAAGGAAGAGACTGTGAATTGGCTACTCAGAGTTTCTCGCATTAGCGATTGTCAGGCAAATATTACAAGCTCATTCAAAACTACACTATTTAAACAAACATCTAATTTACAGAAACAAGGCTGCGAACAATAAAGCGAGTCCGGTAAGGATAGTATCATCCGATGGAAAGATCAAAAGTGACGTCCAAGTAGTTACCTGTGGTAACGTTAGCTGTAATAGTGATTTTTAGACCAAGGTCCTAGAAAATCTTAATGGTTTCCTTTCTTTTTCTGTCTAGAGTCCTTCCTGAGTTGCCTCTTATCACTGCAATGCCGTGGTCCCTGTGTAGGCCGACGGAGCCCACACCGAAAATTATACAAAGTTTGGGCAAGATAAACGAACCTACTAATTCGCAGATCTCTGCTTCGTCGAAACTGCCCATTGTGACATCGAAAAATCGTTTTGTTGCTTTTTAACCCAAGGTTTTCACTATCAAAGAGGAGGGATTTGCTCGGATGCATAATGATCTTAAAATCGTCGTCACTGTAGCGTAGGTTTTTGTCCATTAAATGGCTTGTTTTAGAAGATCCTCTTATATCGACGGGTAAAAATCAACAATGTCAAATACCACAAATTTGTGATTTCTTTGCAAGGGATTGATTTGAAGCACTCGATTACTGAGAGCGAGTTCCACCATTGGTTGAAACTCGTAGAGTTAAACAATTAAAGGTTAATCTTGTCCAAAATACTTTAACTTACTTTTCCCATTTCACATTTAAAGGGTTAATCAAACGGCAGGTAGGGTTTCAAATGAAATTTTCATTGTGATCTTTTAAAGTGATAAAAAACTGCTTTTTGGACATGGTCTCTATCCTTTTTTTCCCTATCGATTCCTAACTTTTTAAAGTGGCCTTTAATCCGCTTTTTATTTCCGGTACAGCACTGTCGTCAGCTTGTTCGTAGCTATTTGTGATATTGCTAGCTATTGTGTAGTAATTTCACGTATTCATTAGTATCTAATTTGTATAGGTTTCTTCTGGTTTTATCCGCCGGGACAAGGAATTTATCAGATGACTTAATCTTCATTATGTCTCTTTGCAAATGTTTTCCCTGAGATCAGATATTAACATTTCTGGATTCAATATTATCGATTAGGTATAGAAGCTCGTCTTCGAATTTGGCCAGCTCGAAGGGACTTGAAGGACACTCTTCAGATTTGAAGCCGTAGTTATTGGTTGCATCTGTACCCTGTGGGCTGTTGTTCTTTCGAAGAAAGAATAACACTTTCAACCTCATTCGTACGCATCCTTGCTTGGAAAATGAATGTTTTTCTTCTTCATTTGGATACAAGCTCCGATCTTCTATTGAGTAAGCTGACTTTGTAAGCTTTTGTCAAAAACAATTTCTCTTCTAAACAAAGGGAACTTCGTCCCCTGCCACCTGCATATGGTCTAACTTTGTTCAAAGTAGCCCATTGCATGTCGTAGTTCATCGTCCTTGTCTTTAAGTTCGAGATGTGCTTTAAAAGTCAAGTTTCTGTTTCGTATTATTGGTGGTTGAAAGGTTTGGTGTGGTTGCTGTGCCTGTCTTTAAACGAGCCCCCCGCAATTCCCAATGTAGTGTTTGTTAATGTCGTTGTTGTCTATTTTTACGGTTGCTTGGTAAACCAACCCCTCTGTCAGACACTTGCGAGGGTGTCTGAAGTGGGGAATGTTTACAAAGTATGTGCACTACTCCATAATGCAAGAACTTGCTTATATGGCTGTTCTACTGCCTTATTTATGGAAACTTGTCCAATAACATTAGAGGACTATTTTCAAAGAAGACAATTCCGGGGGAGTGTTTGTAGTAACAAAGGGGAGTTTTAATTCTAATATAATGTAGCGAACGCTACGAACTAACGATGGTAATTTAGGAGGACTTGTCGAGTACTGAATACTTGACGTGACACAGACATGAGTGACATGCTAGTAACCTCTCCTCATCTAACAGCACCACTAACCATAAGACCTAGGAGATAGAATGATAATTAACCTTGATGTAAGTAATAATAATAACTTAATGATATTCTTACGTTGAGACTGTAGATGGTTCACGTAGTCGATTGTTTTGATTGTACTCCGTAATCGCAGTTCACACGCCATGTTTGATTCGTTGAAGCATGGAATGAACACTACAGGGATCGACCAACAGATACTTACCTCGTTTGGCAAGAAGACTGTAGTAACATAGCAACCATAAACTTAATTTCTGTAAAATCTCTACCTAACATAATGCTTGAAATCAATGCCTCCTTCATTTAGGACTTAAACATTGAAAATAAAAACATTCTTTAAAATTCCATATTGACACCCTAATATTTGTTATTACTTTGGCATTTATTTTAAGCATTAGGGCCTAATTACAGTATTCTGTAGATTTTTGTCACGCTCTTTTCAAGCACTGATGTTTGAGCAAACCTAAATAGATTCTTTATGAAGAAGTGTCACTTGTGTCCTTCATGATTGACTAAAAACCTAGGGGGGAGTTGGTACTTGTTCGAAAAGGCAACATTACAATGCAACATTACAAGGTAACATACAATTACGCCTTTTTTATAAGCATAACATATTTTAGCTTTACTGTGCCTCAGAAGGCTTATAACTGTTATACTGAACTAAATTATTTTAATTTTTATTCTTCCATTACATCGTACTTCAAATGTAGTTCTTCCATTGACGTGGCAAATTACTGCTTCCTTGGCTATAAATAGTTTATTCGCACACTTACTTTCTGATGATGACTTGAGTGAAAATACAACCTAAAACATGTTGAACTGAAATTTGATTTTGAATACAGAAATTAGTCAGACTATGTTGGATCCATGTATGGATTCTTTCATACACTCAGTTATAAAACAGTGAGATATTAAGGCGGCACTGGTCAATGGCCTCCGTGGCTCTAGCCCAATTTTGGGGGGTAAAAATTACTACTGAGGAGGATTGTTTGCAAATAATAACTCAGTATAAAAAAGTGTAATGTTGTAATGAGCGCCTCTCTCAATTCTTGGCAGCTCTGGAGAACTCGCAGGCAGCGCTTATAGATCGTCCACAATAATGACAGGCTTGCTGTTGCCACGATATATTTATCTGAGACCTATGACAGCGCTCATAGATCTCAGAGCTCTGTCACACACATACACACCATAAATTACAATACGCTGAACATTTATACTGAACTACTACAGCCAATCAAATAACAAATAAGACAGGAAGTGGAGGGTGATTAGTTAGTAAAAGATCTGGGTGTTGTTAGTAGATTCGTGTTAGTTTACTATTGGTTAATAGTTACGCTACGTGTCCTTTTCATTACATATAGCCGCCCCTATTGGTATTCGCGACCTTGCGAATTAAAAATAGTATTATGGCGAAAAACCCATCTATATGAACAATACAATATGATTTTTTTTAAACGAAAGTGGGTATAACATGTAGTTAACTAATACATAACGCAGCAAAAGGTGTAAGACCTAAAATAATAATAATGATAATAATATCGGGAATATCTAGAAAACAAAATCGAACTCGGTAAAAACCAAATAAAAGTATACAAAACCAAATGATAAATGAAAACAAGGCTAGCACTTCGGTCTTCCAGCCGCTACTAGAGGAGAACGGGGTGACAAATCGCATACCTATCATGAAATCCTCGACAACCGAGCTCATGCTTTTCCGACGCAAAATTCTGCCGCATGGACCATGTCCGCGGACCAGTGTTCATAAAGTTCGCATGCGCGAAGGGCGGCCACAGTGTTTTTGCTATTTGATTGCTGCTTGTGAGAAGTGACGTCACGCTCAAAAATGATAAGAGTTCTATCGAGGAAATTTTCTTCAGGTCCCCAGGTGTTCGCAGACATAGTATACACTGCCCATTTTACTAAGTAGCGCACATTGCCCTTTCTTTGGCGATTATCAAGGATCCGCTCCACCTGATAGATTTCACTGTTTGGGTCAATGTTATCTGATGAAATGCGAGGCGTCCCAGGTGTGCGTGGTTCTTGTTCTAAGAGTTCAGAGCCAGTTGTCGCATCCGTCGCAGGCTCTGGTGGGACAGGACGTAGCTCCTGGGAAGTAAAAGGTTTTGAACGATTGACATGCACAACTTCTTCTTTATCACCTGGAAGCTGAATAAGATAAGTGTTGGGCCCATGTTGATCTTTGATTGTGTACGGTCCGTCCCAACACTGCAAAAATTTTTTCAAGAAGCCTTTTTTGGATTTTGGGGTGTATAACCAAACTTTCTGACCTTTGAGATAAGAGGTATTGTTACAAGTGCGATCATAATTGCGTTTCATTATTGCCTGGGCTTTCACAATGTTGGAGGGAACAAGCGCCTGTGCTTCCTAACCAATGCTCACAATTTAAGTAAAAATGCGTAGGGATGGAAGTAAATGACTCTGTGGGGGTCTGTAAAGTTGTATCAAATGGAAGGCGGCAATCTCGAACATAAAGTAAGTAAAAGGGACTTTCCAACGTGCTTTCATGTGGTGTGATAAGCTAGCAGAACGGCTGGGGTGAAGTGGTCCCATGTCTTGTGGTATTTGTCAACATACATGGAAAGACAATGCAAAATGGATGAATTTAATCTTTCTGTTTGACCATTAGTAGCAGGATGGTATGAAGTGGTGTGAATTTTGGTAATACCAGTGAGTTTACATACTTAAGCCGCAAGAGAGGATAAGAAATTTTTTCCTCGAAAGGAGGACCTGGGGAGCACAGTGGCAGGTGAATATTTCGTCCACCAAAATAAGTGCGATGACAGACGCCTCGGTTGATTTCAAAGGGAAAATTTCGGGCCATTTGGTTAAGGCATTTGAAAACAAGGATATTGGTAGTGACCAAAAAATAAAATATCTACCCCAACACGTTCAAAAAGGTCCACAACAGGATGTTTTGGTGATTTACTGGATTGACATAGCGTACACGAGAGCATCCAGTTTTGAACATCTACAAACATATTACGCCAAAAGTCGCGCCGTCGAAGTTTTTCGTAGGTTTTCGTTACGCTAACGTGTCCCGAAAATAAACCGTCGTAGCCTTGAGTAAGAATCTCGTATTTTAAATATTCGGGAATTACGAGTTGGAGGATCTGGGAAGTGCGACGTTGACCAGGCTCGTGCCAAGTGTGGTACAAGATGCCATCACTGTTGAGAAAATATGAATCAGACGTGTGCACTAGAGTTTTTGCCCTCTGTTCTTTAAGGGGAAGCTCCGACTGTTTTAAATAGTGAATGAGATCTGACAGGTCAGGGTCGTCACGCTGTAATTTATAGATATGATCCACACGTACCCCTGGATAATCCGTGCTGTTAACTGTATAACACGTCGGGAGAGGCTATCAGCATTGGCATTGCTCTTGCCAGATCTATGCTTAATGTCAATATTATAAGATTGTAACTCTAAAGCACATCGAGTTAAGCGGCCAGAAGGCTTTTTCACATTCATCAAGTATTGCATGGTCGGTATAAACCGTTAATATATTAGCTAGATATAGACTATAGTGGTGGATTCCTTCCACCAGGGCCAAACATTCACGATCTGAAGCCGAAAAATTGTTTTCCGAGTCGAAACGTGAGCGCCCTCCACCTGATACGAGGTGGTAAAGTTCGGTACTGTGTGCGGGCTCGAAACTCCAGAGAAATAACAAGGTTTTGTAGCCGTTTGGCCGACGACCACCCATTATAGTCTGCAACCCGATCGAAAAGATCAAAAATCTCATAAATATCATCCTCGTCAGAACCCCTGAAAACTGGTGCTTTACGTGACTTATCACGCACAAATACACTATCAGTCGTAATCAAGTCAGCGCTAGGGGCAGTGCTGGTCGGGGATTGTGCACTACCTTCGGTGGCAGCTGCTAATTTCGCCTCAAAATCTGAACACTTCGAGGCCAGCAAGGACTCAAAGTGGCAGCATAAATCATTTTCCTTTTTGCGAGCTAGGCTTTGGACATGCTCCAATTTACGGTCTCGGCTGGCGAGCAACTCGAGTAATTCCTGCTCCCTATGCTTAAACGAATCAGGCATCTCAACACGCGGGTCAACATTAGCATGTGACATGGCGACAGGAGTGGGGAGGTAAGGTAAGGAGGAGCCAAGTAACTGGGAATTACCGCGAGGGTTGTAATAGAGGCTCATAAAACACACATAAATAAACGACAGCAAAGGGAAGGGATAGGACAAGACCGAGGTCACACTATACTGCGTCACACCCACACATGAAAAGCACGTGGTTGCCGATAGCTCAATACACATACCAATCGGTATAAAAAAAGCAAATCTACAAGCTGTTACAAAACACAAACCTATACGGAATAAATATTAAAAGTTATCCTAACAATCGAAATAAGCAAGAAACTAGAACACCTAGAACGTACGTGATACCAAAACTGCACCACAAAATCAATGATGAAGGATAACTCGTTCAAGTCCCAGGGGTAAATCCTGAAGTTTAGACTTCAAAAATGTTTGCTCCAAATGTCAGGAGTGAAAATAAATGTTCATAGTGGCGATAATATTGGCCATAAAGAACTGGAGGCCAGGTACTGGAATAATGAGCCACCACCAACAAGGTAAGGCAGTCCACGGAGGAGTGTAGAAACAGGTCTGCTACAACGATAAACTATCTCGATCCATGAACATGCCAGGACTGTCGCACAATGCGATATTTCGGCTCAGCAACACAATGACGAGCAAGATTTATAACTCACCAAACTTTCGGCAGCAACCAGAAATTGCGACGTCAAGGACAGGCGAAGCAACTGTAACAAAACCACCATATGTAAGTAAGGTCCTGCGAGGACTGTGTTCCGTCAGCTGGAGATTTTTCGGTCCTCCACCAATGTAATTAGCTGCAAAGAATTGAGAGAGGCGCTCATTACAATGTAGTCAACTGCAAGTCTAGTCTTTCTTACCCATCAATTATTGAACATATCCCTCATTAGGGAAAGGGACCGCAGTTGATTCTGTTGCATTTGCTGCATACTGGCAATGAACTGCTGCTGTTGCTCCAGAGCTCGTGCCCTGTGTTCTCTGTCAATTCGTTTCTCTTTAAGCTCCTCCCTCCTTAACGTTTGGTGCTCATCAAAGTTATTTTGCTTCCACTAAAGTAAGTGCGTCAGTGCTCTTCCGCTTTCTGCATGGAGTTTCTTTATCATCTTGATCCTTTCTTTTAATCGTCTCTCTTAACCTCTCTGTTGCTGCTCTCTTAGCGTCTTCAGCTCTCAGTTTTTCTTCAGCATCTTTAACCCTCCTATTTTCGTTTGCATCCCCCTGCTCTGCTTGTGCTTCGGCGGTCCGCTCCTTTATGTCTCGAAGACCACGGTATACTTCATCTTCCTCGTTCCCTACTATGCCTGATGCTCGAGTTTCGACAGCTTTATTCTTGTTGAAGTTTTCCATCAGTTTGCTAAATTTGTCACTTACGGATCGGATAGAAACGTGCAAAACTGGCTCGCTTAAGTTGTTCAGATTGGTGGCAATCTGTTTCCAAACCAACCAATCTCATTGAGTTTTGCTTACATATTACTCTAACCTTTTCTTAATGTGTTTAATGCGGTGGTGGAAAAAGCAGCGAAACAATCAATATCCACAAAAGTCTGTTTATTGCAAGTATTAAGGGGCATACATTGAAATAGATAGCATTGATATGTATAAAAAAGAGTTATTTCAGGCCTACGCGAGGCCCATATTCAAAATATTGTCAAGAAATCTATATCAGGTTCTATTGTGGTGGATACAATGATAATCCACACGATAGATACACTTACCAGTCTAATTCTTTATAATTTTGCACTGATATCTCCATGAACTATTGGGGTTGCCATCTTTTTACATCACGTCTATAAATGATCACGAAGTATTCCGCTTCAACCGAAGAGAAATCTTGCTCACGACAAACGTCTAACATTTTGCAAAAAGAAAGAAGATCCTGGTTGTTGATTGGCCAACCCATACGACTGAAGGTATGTCGTATGAATCGAACACATTCTATTAGACAGATTTTTGACTATTTTGGTCGTACTAGGCAATGGCTCAAGTACTACGCCTATTAAAAAAGGACTAGCAGTTACCGCAATAGGTTGCTCCTCGTTTTTCCTTTTCCGTGTGTTTCCACTTGGTTGAAGCTGAAAGGCTACAGTCCATTTAATTCTGAGTTTGTATTCCTGATAACCAAACGTGTAAAGATGGTGGTTTGTGGACCTTGACTGATGTCTATCAACATGTTCCTCCATTGGATCTTGACTGAATCTGTACGTAACGACGAATTCGATTCCCTGTGTAAAGCACCACTGTCTAACTGTCATGTCTTGGATCGATGCTTTTTTCCCCACCGTAGCAAAAGAACTCCTCTTTCAGGAATATAAATCGAATATTTTCTAGTGAGGTGAAAGGTGCAATGTCGGACTTCCTTTTCAAGTGACACTCAGTCACTGACTTGGTATTGCAGCAGTCGAAAACTTACCAATTACACCATGAAGGAGGGCTGTCTCTGAACTAGAAGTTGGCCCATAGGCTGGCATCACATCTGTGACAGAACTGCATTCATTGCAGAGTAACTGTAAAGATAAAATGCTCATGAGTAAGCTAAGGAAATAGTCTAGCCCACTTTTCCTACCTTTTCCTTAGAAGGTGACTTGGGGAGATCGACAAGGTTATGGGCTTATATTGTACTCAGTACTTGAGTACATTGTACTACTGTAAGAAGGCGCAATCAACGAAATACTTTGATACTAAAACTCAACTCCTAAACTCTGATTCTGAATCCTTAATCTTTAACCTTTACAACAACAGTCAGAAGCACATCCTCTAACTTTGGGCGACGACTCTTTTTTACACGCTCATACACCAATCAAACCTGATATTATAATTTATTTACATATCGCTGTCAACCAATAGAAGTGTTCTGTAGTTGACATGCGTAGCAAGATGGCAACATGTCTCCTACTGAAACGGTCCAATGGTGGCAGGGATGTATATGCCCTCGGGGGCGAGTTATAGGAGGGGCAGATGACCCAGGACTAGGCACAAAACTGGACGCGGACGTAACAGGGGGCAGTGACGCCTCCAAGTTCTTGAGAGGGGGTGCAGGGGCGCGTGGTATGCTAAAACTGTTATAGGGTAAATCTGCATCATCCAAATCAGGGAATGACATATCAACTGATAGAGGTAAGAAAGGCGATCGTCAGGGTCTAAGTATGGCTTCATACGATTGACATCCACTGGAACCGAGGCTTGACGTTTGTGAATGGTGCACAAACAAAAATTCACAGGTGACAGTGACAGTCGGCAACAATCCTATATGACCAATGATAATGGTGATTACGTTTAGGTGAGAGCCCTTTAGGAGTTTTTGGCGTGTGAACCCATACTCTATCGTCAATTTCGTACTTCGGGCTGGAAGTTTGGTCTTGGCTGGACGTTTGGTCATAGTGCAGCTTCATTCATTGTTGCGCCGGTTCAGTCTATTCTTACACCAATCTTTAGAGCATATTCAATTTTTTGAACAATACGAGAACAATGCCCTGTGAAGGATGAGGTTAAATTACTTAACATTGAGGGTGCAGTATCCAGGGGCAACCTTGCCTCGCGTCCATATAGGGGATGGAAAGGCGTTTCCTCTGTGGTAGAGTGTGCAGAAACACGATAAGTAAAGAGCACTAAAGGGAGATACTGACCCCATTCTGGTTGATGTGTGCTTACATTGAGAGGCTTTCTGCTGTTCGAGTACCGCTCAAACTTCCCAACTCATAGACCCACGTCCTCATGGCTGAGACCATGAAAGGTAGTCGGTTTGAAAACGGCTCTTCACCTGCTTTCAGTTGCCGCTTACATCGCCGAAAGCTGGTCCTGCAATGGGCATAAATCCGGAGAGTTGTTAGCCATGATGAAGAGGAATCTCCACAAGGAACCATAAGAACATCACGTCGAAGTCACCAATGTAAGAAGGGCGATCCACGAAATACTTTGATACTTAAACTCGACTCGAAACTCTGATTCTTAATCCTTTATCTTCAATCGTTACAACAACAATCACATGCACAGCCGCCAACTTCGGGGAAGACTCTTTTTCGCGCGCTCATAGACAAATCAAACCTGACATTATAGCTGATTTACATATCGCTGTCAACCATTCCCATTAGATTCTGTAGTTGAACGGTTGAACGTCAAAAAGACTGATGTGAGATCAGGGAAAATAAACTTCAGTGACTTACACTGTAATTTTCTACCATTAACAAGCAAGGAAAATTTTCAACAAAAAATCCCAAAATATTCACTTTACACTATTAGACCCTCTTGGCGTAGCAGTCAGATCTTTGTTTACATGTTGGCACTGAATACATATCTACATTGTTTTCGTGTACGCATCATAGCCTATTCATATTTTAACTGTCAACTAAGGTGTTTTCTTGAAATATAGTTCTTGGAGACCAAACATTTATGATGTAACTTAAATCCTATTGCACTCCTTTCTAGGTAATCAAATGGCAATGAAACTGATGGGGTATTATATTGTATACTATACATTTGCGTAGATATAATGAAGCTAAGGTATTTTGTACATGAGCCCTATCCCTATTCTATAAATAATTAAAAGAGTACAAAGAAAAACTAAATTAAAACTTTAAATGCATGAAGGCAACACAATCTATGTTAAGTGTGTGTAGTGTATTACCTACATGAGTAGGCAAAGCAACTGTAAAAATAATAATACATATTAATGGCAGAGGTATAAGATAATTTATAATGATGTTGCAAGCAACTAATAGTCTTCTTTAAATCCAAGTCAAAGGAAGCAGAGTTATCTGCAGTGACAATTGCTGCTAAAACAGTTCCCGGATAATCATGTTTTTTTTGAGTGCTTACTCACTCTCTTCGCTTTCCCTTCTTTTTTTACACACTAAGCATGTCCAAGTTGTTTTGTAATTACCAGGTAACCTTTTGTACTTGAGGCATTCTAGATGGAAAATTTCCCATTGGTATTTCTTTCAATGTTAAAGTCTTCTTTAAATCCATCCAGACAATCACGTTTGTGTGTGACTTTCTTAACTGTTGTTTTGCATTCCGGCAACTTTCTGCAATTAGGGCATTGTCTTCCCAACAGATGTGATCTGTAAACGTGAAAGATAAAAGATGAAAGGACTTTATGGGCATGTTGTTGCACATGGGCATGTAGGGCACATATTTTCCAAAAAGTGGTTAATTTTGGTATTATCATACCTCTGTATGTTGTGTCAGGGTAAATCCTTTCCACCTCAAATGTGGCCACACCTCTATTGAATCGACAGACGATGAAATTGCAATATAATCCGTTGGTTTGTAAATAGTTGTTGTTGTTGTAAATAGTAGGCATGGTCTCTTTTTAGCTGTAAGTCAGCCTGTGTTTTTTAAACATGCAGAGCTTTAATACGTATGCCTCAAAATACCAAGCCTTAACTGTGTAGAGGCACTTTACTTCACCACAACCTAAGACACAACAAGGACAGGACACAAGGAAGTCAGTTTTAACATGCAGTCATGGATACTCCTTGTTGGTAATCAGGCCACTCTTTTGAATTTTAAAACTTTATGACTTGCTTCCATTTATTGTTGAAATGCTGATATTGCATCATCTTCATGTTAGCAGCCATACATAACGGCTATATTTACGAATGCTAGAATCTCTGGATAGCAAATCAATTTTATCAAGGACTGCCATGGTAATGCTGGATCCGTACAACTTGCAGTCGTGCCTGAAAAATTCTTTACCCTTAGTTTGCTCTAAAGTGTCTCTTTCGATACCAGTAATTTTCTCGTCAAACATGCTTATTTCGTTTGCGAGACATTGTTCTAATAAGGTAGGATATGACATACCTTAAATAGATCTGTGATGGTCTTTATTTCTCCACTTTTCATGATAAACGACTCAGTATAGGGTTGCCATACGCTTAAGGCAACAGGTTTTATCCTACTGTAGTTAAAAGTTGCATAAAACTCCAGTCCAGTTCAAGTTGGGTTGGTTCCCAGATGTCGGGGTGCCTTCGTCGCATGTTCTCATCAGGCCTACTCAATATGTCCTCCTCCACGTAAGGTGGTTTAACGCTATCTTCGGACGATGAACTGGCGCTTCTTTCGAGAATCGGTTTAATAGAACAATCTAAGCTTTTCTGAAGTTTTCTAGCAGAGGAAAAATCGATGTCCTTAACACGAGCATATTTGACATCCGGAACGTACGATGGAAGAATCCAGGTACATTTCACCTACGTACCAGCTAATTTTGCTTTCGACCTTGTCCATTCCTCGAGATAAAATAAAACGCTCGCAATACGCAAACAGCATTCGCTTAATCCAGCCATGCAACCAACCCAATGACAGAATAGGATAATGCCAACTTTGTCCATGACAATCCACAGAGGGATTGGTGGGTTTTTCATTCGCTGAGTGTCTAACCTTTGCAATAACTACAAACTTCAAGCAACAATATGTCCCAAAACTGACGTTATGAATCCATGCCTCATTTGATTGTAGACCTGTAGACTTTAAAAAGCTTTAAATTGCTTATTGGTGTAATAACTTGTCTCAAATACCAAATAGAAGACAAAATCTGAAGCCTCGACAGGCGGTAGACAGTCAGATGAAAACTTCTCAGGAATCAGCAACGGATCGATCCCTGAACATGATATCTTTGGAAGATGTCGATTTCTTACGTGTTCCTCAATCTTTTCGGCATAACTAGTCAGTGGGCATTGACTGATATCTTTAGATTGCAAGTTTTTTCCTTGATTGCTCTCGTTACCCGCCATGGTGAAAGGAAAGTTGCTTGCGGGATCGTACCAAAACGTTTGTGCACACCACGATGGCGGGGACCTCGTTTGCAATTGCGCTTTGACGTCATGTAAAAAGACCTTACCATATAAAAAGCTTACCATATATCTGTGTGTTGTGTAAAGGTAAAAATCCTTTCCACCACAAATGTGGCCACGCCTTTATTGAACGCACAGACGATGAAATCGCAATATATTCTGTTATTGCACATGGTAATAGTAGGCATGATCTCTTTTTAGCTGGTAGCAATCCTGTGTTTTTTAACATGACTCAAAATTACAAGCCACAGCTTTGTAGGGGCACTTTACACCACAAACTAACCCACAGCAGGGAAGTCAGTTTTGGCATGCAGTCATGGATACTCCTTGTTGATCACAAGGCCATTTTTTTTCATTTTAAAACTCTTTTAAGTTGCTTCCATGACTCGTTGAGATGCTGATATAGCAGCACCTTCATGTTGGCAGGCATACGTACCTGCTGCATTGGTACGTATGCCTGCCAACATGAAGGATCTTGGATGTTGGGTCCGTACAACTTGCAACTTACTCACTGATGCTCCAATGCTACCTGCTCTATTCCTGAAAAATCCTTTGTCTTGCTCTGAAGTGTCTCTTTCGATATCAGTATTTCCTCCTCTTAAACAGACCTGTGATGGCCTTAATTTCTCTAGTTTTCTTAATAAATGACTCAGCATAATGTTGCTTTGTGCTTAAGGCAACAGTCTCAGTTGTGTTGGTTGCTTGTGCCAGGTAGTCTTCATCGCATTTGTTTATTAGGCCTACTCAAGATATCCTTCTCCACATTAGATGGTTTAACATCTTCGGACGGTGAACTGGCCCTTCTTTCGAGAATCAGTTAAATCGAACAATCTAAGCTTTTCTTAAGTTTTGTAGCAGAAGAGAAAATCGATGTCCTTCACCTGAGCATATGTGATCTCCTTAACGTACGATGTACAAGGTTGAACGATGAATCCAGGTACATTTCACCTACGTACAAGCTGATTCATCGTTCATCCTTGTTCATACATCGACATAAAATAAAGCATAGCCATGCAACCAACACAGTGACAGAATGGGATAATGCCATCTTTGTCCGTGACAATACAAAGAGGAATCAGTGGGTCGCTTCCATTCAACCTTTCCATTACAACAAACTATAAGCCCGTACACCATTTGGTTGTAGACCTGTAGATTATATTAGCTTATTACATTAGCATAGATTATAGTAGCTTTATATTACGTATTGGTTTAACAACTTGTCGCAAGTACCAAGTAGGAGACAAGGTCTGAGGCCTCCTGAGGCGGTAGACACTCACAACAGCAATGGGGGCTTTAAAGTAACAATACAGACTAGAGTATACACAAACTATTTTGAAGGTGGTTATTGCTCAAATAACTGTAGAGTGCAAACTCTTTATTTGAGGGCATATGAGACCCCAAGTCGAATGTGCGGGACCGAGAAAACGACTGCAGCTGCCTAGGAAGAAAACGAGTAACCATTCGATCTGGGCTCGATACTTCAGAAGTCGATGAGTTAATATGATACCAGTGCCAGTGGGTCACGGATATTTCAAAAGTAACGATTACAGTAATTCTAGATGTTACCCTTTAGAAATTTTGAATGCACAAAATATAAAAAGTACGGGAGTTACGATTTGTATCTTCAAAAATGATTACTTGCAACTGAAGAAGCTCCAAAAGGATTTGAAACTCTTCTATGACTTTGTAAAGGATAAAGCATCTCGAATCTTTTACTATTCTTCGTCTACATGTTGTAAAGTGAAAAGGCTAGTTGGAAGAAAAAGAAAGATGTCCACAAAGGATGAGATTTTCCCTACTTTACGTAGAATAAGGCTAACAGAACAGGACCTGGCGTATAGATATTCAATATCTGTGACCACATGCTACGAGATTTTACCGACTTGGCAACCATTTCTTAGCAGAGAACTACGGAGGCTTTTTTACTGGCTTTCTCAAGAAGATGTAAAGGAAGTTTATCCACCATGCTTTAAGAATTTTCCTAATTTTATAGGAATTATTTACTGCACAAAAAAAGATTAATTCAGCGACCAAGCGAAAGGTCAAGCACAGACTTACTCAGCCTCACACTTGGAAAAAGCTTGTTTCTGTGACCGCTTGTCAGATTCGTGATCCAAAAACAAGGTTGTTGGTTGGCTTTTCAGCTAACCCGGCTTTTTTATTTCAAATTGCACAAGAAGGGGTGATAATTTCTAGAATTGACCAATAAATACAAATGAACGGTTGAATCTATATAACATACATTTTCTAGGCTTACAGACTGCGAGAGGCTCTGCTAATAATATCTAGAGTTGGTTTTCTAAATAAAAGCAGTAATGTACTGTTCCTATTCTGTAATCCTACAGTTAACAATAATTTTCTTTTTGAGAACTAAGTTCTGGAGTACAAACACGGATTCCTAACTTAGAATCTAAGACACCTATATTCATAGTGAAGGATAGTGAAGGCAGCAGCAAGTAAAATAAATCCTACACTAGCCTGCATGAATCTTATGACTATGTGGATGGTACATGGTCCCTTGATAACAATGGATGAGCAATCCACATGACTCGACACGACATTTCTATACCAAATGCCTTATACAAATTTGTGCCTAATATATCCATATGTCCACGGCTATATATCTATCTCTCCATGTAAACAATGCGATGTTTACTATCAGAATTATATTCTGCCTAGACCTGTATAATTAGCGATATCAAAAAGTATCCTATTAGCAATGAATAAATTACGAAGTCCACCTATAGTGACGTTTCGATGGATTGACTCTGAAGTGCAGAAATAGGCAGGTAGGTTAGGGTGTAGATTCATCCCGGTATTCACCGTTCGCGTTCGTCTCAGTATTCGGCGTTCCTCTACTTGTTTTGCTAATATTAGGAATGACTTCAGAGCCAATAGTGTCTTTCGTTCAACAGTTCCATAGAGAGGCCATCATTCTAATCCTGGTTGGGGCAGCGTCTACAATCACATCTGTTCACTGTCTTGCATTGGGCACAGCCCATATTTTCCACTGTAGTTACTGCATCATTTGTCTCTATGATTCGATAGACTGCCGGATCCTGTATCTTTTGTCAGGTCTGTTATCGCTTTCTAAGGCAGACTAACCGATCCAATTTCCAATGGAGCATGATACTCGTTCCAGTCCATGCGTGTTTTCCATTTTCATCCTGTTTCAGAGTCAGCTCCCATGCATTTTTGGATAGCATATTCAAGGTTGATATATGAAATATTCAAAAATAAGACAAAGTTAAAGAACTGGATATCTGTTACTATATTTACAGACAGAAAATACTCTTAACACTATAATTGAGTTAACTGGAAGAGTATTATAAATGAAAAGATATGCACACATCTTTGCCCCTACTACTGATGAAACTCCCAAAAGCAGTTTGAACTTGGAGTGAAGCATAAATATACTTTGCATTTTTCACAATAAACCTTTGGAATGCCTTTACATCCTGGACGTCGACATCTCCCCTTTTTCTCTTGATAGGTTGGCCAATGCCCACAGCTGTCTGTTCGTATGGCTTTTGAGGCAATAGGCGCTGTCGGTCCCCTGGTCGCTTTAGCATAATAGAGCATCATCAACGTCTAAAGATGGCCGACCTCTTTTGGCGGTAGAGACTTTCCCTTGTCTTGCAAGACATTCTGCAATGTCTAGTTTGAAGTCAAGTAATGGCATCCTGTTTCTCTTAGAGATACCGCAGATAGATGCGTCTCGACAGTACATCAGCCAAGCTTGCACTACCATCATATCGAGAAGGTGCCATACAATTCTGTGGTACCATTTCTTGGACCGCACTGGGATGCGGTACAATGCAAGTAAAGAATCTAGTAGATCAACCCCTCCTATGAATTTATTGTATGTTTTGACTATGGAGGGGCAATCTACATCAATGTTCTTCTTTGCCTTTCGATCCCATCTGCTGATAGTTG